>JARHVA010001770.1:2235000-2287500 GCA_037957365.1 Torreya grandis
GTGGAATTTATAGAATGGCTTTGATATTAGTGGGGTCAAATTATATCTCTTGAATAGAGACAATAAAGCATAAAATATTACCTGTCAAAAATCAAAAAATGCATTTCTTAGAATTTAAATGGACATGAAACTCTATTAAGTGAGTGAATATTAATTTTAGGACTAAAAGATGGTATTTTCATAGTTTTGACTTAATGAGGAGATTATCAACATAATATTCAATAATTTTATGGATTATATCGTGGAAGATATAAGTCATGGATCTTTTATAGGTGGCTCCTACATTATTTAAGCCAATTAACATAACCCAATAGTAGTTAGTCCCCCAGGGAGTAATAAATGAAGTCTTATGTTGATCTTCTAGTGTGATAAGGATGTGATTATATCTAGAGAAATCATCCATAAGTGATAAAATTTCATGACTGACTATTGAGTCTACTAATTGGTCAATATTAGGGAGAGGTAAATCATCCTTAGGAAAAGCAAGATTAAGGTCATGAAATTTGGTACAAAGGCATAGTCCCCCTATGGGATTTTTGGTAGGGAAGATATTAGATACCAATTAAGGGTAGTCAATAAGTTGGATAAAGTTGATGGTTAAGAGAAATTTCAACTCTTTTTTGACTAAGAGTGCAATGCAAGGGTGTATTTTCTAAAGATTTTGCTTTATTGGTTTGGCATCAGGGAATGTAAAAATGTTATGGATGATAATAGCAGGTTTGATACCAAGCATGTCATTATAAGACCAAGTGAATGATTCATTATGATCTATCATAACATAGTGAAATCTTGGTGACCCTAAGGATCTAAAGATTTATTGAACTTGACAATTCATGGAGTTTCATGAGATCCTATGTTAATGTCAATGATAGCTTCATTTAATAGATTAAAGGTTTTAAGCAGAAGGCATTTTCGTATATGGGAGTTATCCTCACCTAAATGAGTTAAGATTAACTCATCATCTTGGCACTAAAAAATAGGAATGGTGGGAAAATCCTACCCTATCATGTTTGGGTAGGATAAAGGAATGGTTTTGACCTCCATATTGTGGTGATAGATGAGAGGTTTTATAGTCATGGAATTGAATAAAATAAATTTTTTGGGGAATATATATGACATCATCTATCAAATAAGTGGTTTTGGATGGTGAGGATGGCATGTCCTCTTAAAGAATAGGCAGAAGAATAACTTTTGTGGTAGTTTTGGGATTTTTTTAAAAACTAAGGTTATGTTTTTCATGTGGTTTCCTAAAATATCTTAACATAACCTCATGTGGGCCTTGTTCATAGTGTCATATGTCAAAACCCTTCTAAGTAATCCATTGTAGGTATGTTTTTGTGAAGTGGGGTTTATCTAGGATTGAAAATTTTGAGTTGAATGGCTTAGCATGGGTTTGGTTACCAAGACCTGAAGAAGGTTGATCAATTGCCTCATAGATCAAATGAGTGAAAAATAAATATGAAGTGAAGAGAATAATATCTCTAAGATTAGGAAAATACACATGTTGTTTTCCAAACACCCATATTCTTGGGGAGTGGGGAGAGTGTTGAGCATCAGTAACTAATATTCTCAAATTGATATCAACTGAAACATGGAATCAATAGATTCCGTGACAATACTTAATGTAGGTATTTATTACTAGATGACGCCTCATTAAATGATGATGGGGTCACATTTTTTAATGTAATTAAGACATAATTTGGTCAAAAGGTAAGGTTTCAAGTTTTAAATAGGTGGGGATTGGTCAGTATATTATGGATTTTACCTTCATATTCAAATTTAATACATTGATTAAAGGTGGAGGGGATACAATACATGGTGCATATCCAAGGACATCCTAATAATATTTTTTATTTAAAATATCATTCTATTATGTAAAATAATTTGGGTAGAGTGTGTACACCTACTTGGATGGGAAGGATAACCATTCCTAACTCAGGGGCCACAATATCATTGAATACTAATTAAATAGCTCAGGATTGGGTTATAACCATTTTAGGTAACTGTAGTTTCTTAAACATATGAGAGGAGATTATATTTATACTTTTACCATAATAAATAATTATGCATTTGATTCGAGTCTGATCAATTTAAGAAGTGATAAATAATGGGGGATCCTAGTCATCGATCTTTAACGGTGATATTTATGAATCATGGAATATTATGGATAACCACTTTTAAAGTGATGTGATAAAATACAAGAGAGGTTGGAGTTCATCATCTTGTATCTCTATGGCTTTTAAGGTTTATATCATAGCCTCATGATGTTGTGGAGAGTTTTGGACAAGTTCATATAAATACATCTTGATCGGGAGCTAATGAAGATACTTTAGAATGGATATCTATATTAATTATGAAGTATTATTATTTTGCATTTTTCCTAAAATAGAAATTTTAGGTTTTAAAGTGAGCATTATAGGACTATTTATGGTAGGAGCTAGGGATTTTGCACTAGTCACTTTGGCTTGATTGTGGGTCTTATGACCCTAGGTTTGGGATCACGTAGCTATGTCAATTACATCTCTCTGAAACAAAGGTGGATTTTTCCTATTTTTAGATTCATCCACATATAGAGGGTTCAAGACGGGTTGATATTGAGCTCTATCAAATTAATTTATCTTCCTTTGAACCTCATTCTGGTATTGTCGGTAATATACTAGTTTTTGTGGTGGTTGTGACCTTAGTAGTTTGACTATGGGGATAGTCATGATCTAACTGTTCCATTAAAATATCATCCTCTTCTAATAATTTTCAAACTATAAATTTTAGTGCCTTAAAAATTTTCATATCATGACCTTCTATTTGATGATATGTGCATCTCTTATTTTCCTGATACAACATTGGTCTCTAAATATGAGGGTTAATGGGTTTTATCGGTGGTAAAGTGATAAGGGAAGTTTGGAGAAGTTGATTGAGGTTATTAGAGTAAGACCCCTTCAATTGATCTTGAATATGTTTTTTGATATTTTGAGGCACTAATATTGAAGTTAATTTTGACTTCAAACCTTGATCTTTCAAATTGGTTATTTGAATATTCCCTATGACAAGTACTTTGTGATTAGGGTGAGCCCTTACACCTAAGCCTTGTGGATATTAAGGGTATAAAGGATTATGTATTGGCATTATCATAGTAGGAAGATCCATTTGTGATGGTATATGCTCTTTAGTAGAGGATTTTATGATAGTGGCCTTTAGTCTTGCCGAAGGATGGGGTCCGAATATAGATGTTTTTGTTCCAATAGGTGGAAAAGGCACCTTTCCTTTTCAGATCTGATTAGGGTTAGTAGGGATGTCCTCTATAGAAATTAAATCCTAATAGGAGGATGTTGTAAGGAATTTCTTCATGATGCCTAGAGTTTTTTTTTTATATATTTATATCATTCCCCTTAATTTTTGTAAGATTTATCTCTTCTTGAGTTATGAGGGGAGTTGGTCTTGGGTTTGTTTATGGTAATGTAATTATTTCCTTAGGGGGTAGTAAGTTAGAGGGGATGGGTATGCTACACATAGGTATTAAGATGACATAAGGAAAAGTATGTGTATCTTATGGAATGCCTAAATAAGATTTTTAATTGATAGATCCTTCCTCCTTTATTTCTAGTTAATCATCTTGAATGTTTTCAGATAATATTTCCTCAAGTGGATCCTAAATAATGAGATCTAGAAATCTTGAGTGAGTTTCTAGGATAGCTTCACTTCATTTAGATGGTTCAAAGGCATCTAATATAATTATATTGGGGATAGAAGTACCACCAAACTATTTAGGTAGAAGTTGATCATGGATTGTATTGATTACATGGGTCTCATGGTCTAAGGTAGATCCTAAATTGGCCTGTATAAAATTAGATGTGGAAGCATGATTAGGTAAAGACTGCCTAAAGATGTTTATATATTGATTAGGGGAAACATTAGGGCTATATATTACATCGTGATAGTTGTAAAATTCATTTTCCTTAAACCAACTAAGTTTAGGGTGAGAATCATCGAGAGGCCTAACCTGAGGAGGTTTGATGATAGATTACTTTAAAATATTATCTAAGATAAATGCGTAATATTATCCTAAATGTGTGTATTATCATGTAAGAAAATGTGTTAATGTTTTTTGGGATTGTGATTAAGAGGTAGATGGTTTAGATTAGATTTTTGGTTACGGTGGTGCTGATTTTAAGACTATGACATTAGTATCTCCTTTGGTTTTATTATTGTTAGCCCCTTTAGAGGGATCATGTTTGAAGTTTTTAGTATGCAATTTCATTTTCCCTTCTTCTAAATCTCTAATTTATAGTTTGAAGGCCATCAAAAAGGCCTCGTCAAAGGTTTTAAAGGATTACACCCGTAATGTCAATGAGATATGTTTAACACATGCTCTTGCAAATAATTTAATTAGTTCAAGTTAAGGAAAGGAACATGTGAGTTGATTTATGAGACTCCTCCATATAGCCACAAAATTAGTGATAGATTCATCATAAAACTATTTGATGGAATATAAGCTGGTGATAGCACTTTTCTTATGATGTTGATTGAAAAGTAATCTAAGAAGATTTGGGCCAACTACCCAAACAAGAATAGAGAATGTTGAGGAATTGAACTATACCAGTCTAAGGTTGATATGGAGAGTGACATTGGAAAGGTTTGGAGAAGAAGAGCATCATCATGATTTATAAGATAGAAATAATGTCTAAATACTTGAATGTGTTGTTGAGGATCCTCCTTATTTTGAAAATTTGTAAATTTTAGAATCACTCACTATGAAGGGTACGGTATAATGAGGATAGTTGGTTTGATAGGTTTGTTATATATTTTCTAATAGGTGAGCATATATTTTTTCCAAAGGTAGAGGATTCCAAATTGGTCATCGTATTCATAAAGATACTCATAAGGTTTAGTTGGGTATTGTATTAAGGAATACCCCCTAAGACATTCTGTTGTAGATGTTGGTAGGTAGGAAATGGAGTGAAAAAGGGCTATGATAAAGGGTAACCAACTGAGGTTTTCATAATTGGTTAGGATGATGACATATACTATGGGGATTATAAGGGTATATAGGTGTACCTAAGATCTTGTGAAGGAGCTATGTATTGGGTGGTCAATGGGATATATTATTGAGGAGGTTGACTTATGGGAGCTTGTTGTAAAGGATAAGTTTGAGGATTTAGAGGTATGCTAGTTTGGATGGTGGAAGAGTTACCAGTATTAAGGTAACTAAGTTCTAAGGTGTTGTTGTAAGAGGTGTAGACATAGGTTGAGGTGTAGTGATATTTTGATCTTGGGTACTAGTTGGGGATGGGCCATTAGATGTCACTAGAGGTGGATTGCTTAAAGGTTATATAGTGTTAGTATCAAAACTTATCAGTAGAGGATTATTGTGGGAGGACACCATAGCTGTAGTAAACCCTTCACCTTTGTCTAGAGGCATGCCAAAAGCAGTCCTATAAAATTGTGTATAGGGGGAAAGTGAAATGCAGATAGTTTAGGTACTAAGGTAATAGTTAAGCATGATTTGATTACTATCCAATATGATGGAAAATTTAGGATTGCCTTTAGTATAATACTAGGGAATACAATCCCCCATATACTCAAGAGAGGTAGGAGGACTAGGAGAGATTTCCATGGAAGAGGATGAAGATGGGGGTTCAATTTTATTTAGCAACTACTATCACATCAAAAACATGTAGCGATGAATGAAAAATCAAGAAAATAAAACATAAAGCAAATAATAGTTTTTTTTATTATCTCATTTTTAGTGGAAAAAAAAAGGCACACACTTCAAGATGTACCTAAGAAGATTTTAATTTTTTTTGAGAAATTAACTTTAAAGTGTTATAAGAAAAAAAGGTTACCAAAGGTCCTAAGAAATGATAATTGAGAGATGGTTTTAAGTTTATTTATGCTCAAAATATCTTTGTACTAGAATTGATACATGGCTTGGTACTGGGGCCTACCCCCTCACTTCACACATCGCAATGTAAGGGTTTTATGTTCTTAGCTAGTATATATCAAATAAATAGAGTTTATACTCAAACAACATATTGATTTGGTTCCCCCCTTGGTGGTGAAATCCAAGTAGGATAACTAGGTTGAAGGTTACCGCTAGGTGTTGAAATCTTAGTTGGTTCCCTTATGTCAATGTTTGATGATTTTATTTTGTAAGTGGTTTTTTTATGTGTGTGAAAGAATTGATTTTTATGATAATTTAACCCACCTAGATTATTCTATATGAATTTCTTAAGAAAATAGGAAATAGATGTAATTTTATTTAACCTTTTAAAAGAAGAGTAATTTTTTTTAATTTTTCTTTTGAATGAAGACAACAATCAAGAGAAAAGGAAAAGAATAGATAAAATAACAATGAATTAAAATAAGAAAAATAAGACTTTAGGGGTCTCACTTGGAATGCTAGAATGTTATACCGATTTTTAATTTTCTTCTTTAATTTAATTAAATTAATAAAAACTTAATAAAATGCAGGGTTTATGAAGAATACCTAGAGGTATGAAGATGGTTTCACACCACTTGAATCCAACAAATGATAGAACTTATTTTTGGATTAAGAGAATAACTTGCACACAAATAAACAAATTGGATAAAAATAGATTAATAAATAGATGTGTGAGTTTCCTAGTTAGGAACTAGTCCCAAGAAGTTATCAACTTCCTTAAGAGGATGTCAGCGCATTTTTTTTAAAATTAAGTGGATAAATAATGTTGGAATAATGCATATTTAATCTTACCTAGGGTTAATAGGGTAAGTTATTTATTACCAAGGGTTAATTTTATTTACCTCAGTTAATAGTTTGTTTTCTCTATTTTGTAATCATTACAAATAGTTTGTTAACATGAAACAAACTATTTGTATTATAAATACTTTGCATTATATGAGAAATAAATGAGAGATTAATGAGATAATATATAGAAATTTGTGGATTATCACCTATTTTCTAGGTGTGACAAATTTATTTTGTTTTCTAGAAATATTTGCAGGTTATTTGTTGTGGGTTCTTTCTCCTGGATTGATCTGTGGATCCTGTTTATCTCCTGCTCATTCATTCATGGTATCAGAGCTTGGAGTTCCAGTTGAAGATCCTCTTCCTTGAATTTTTTTATATTTTAACACATTCAAAATCATTATTTTATTGATGTGTTACAGATATTTTTAATTCTCTCAAATTCTGGTTCTTATTTACAATTGTTTTTTGGAAAATTCTGTACTTTATGCTCATTAAATTACAGTACAGATTTCAAAAATCAGATTTTTTTCATAGGGATGTAGGAAATCAAGTCATAAATCCATTTAAATTTGAATTTTCTCATTTGGATTAGGATGTACAGCTCTTTCATTCAAAAACTTGCTGACTGGTACCTGTTGGCAGACTGCAGTACCTGTCCATTTTTCTGATGTGGCAGATTGTACGGTTGACTTTTTTGAAATATGAGACCTGTTAATGAAATATGACTTATATATTTCTATCCATATAAATTTTGACGAATTTTGATCAGTCTGTACAATGTTTTGGAAGCCAACAATAGGAATTTAAAAACTATTTTTTTGTCTGCTGTATAGCCGTACAAATTTCTCATTTTTAAACGCCTTATTCTATATAAAATCAAAATATGAAAATTTCATGTGATATCAGACTTCCAAATATTTCATTTCATGCTGAGAAGGATGGATTTGGACCAGGCTGTACAGTCCTTTGTGCAGATCCAGTGGAGCCATTCTGCAGTTGCTGAGAGGTGTTTTTATTTGGCTGTGTTTACAAACTCAAAAATTTTTCCTGACCTCCACGCCTTGCTAAAAAAAAGAGTTTATTATGATTAAAGCCAAAGATTATTCAGATGTTATCTCACATGTGTGAGTCATTTTTGGCTTTTTTTAATTTTTTAGTGGTTTAAATGCAAGTCTCTAGCTTTGAAAGTTCAAATTTGACTTTGCTAAAGCGGCTAGAGATATTTTGTTAAAATTTATAGGGAGGAGGTCTTGGGGTCAAATCCCCCTACATTCTTTTTGCATCAAGACATTTTTTAATTTTGTATAAACCTAAGGCTAATTTTTTTTTTCGTCGGGAGACGTTAAATTGTAACGGGAGGGGTGTTTTTTGAAGAAAAACGAATGTCTAGATTGTTCTTGTCAACTTCATCATCTTCCTCGGGAATGGAATCTTGATTGTTTGAACCTCTAAATTCTAAAAATTACCATGTTTGGAAGCCAAAAATGTAACAACTCTTTCAATCAAAGGGCTTATGGAGAATTTTTTCTGAAACGACACCTGCAGCATTCACCACTGAAAAAGACAAATATGCATATGGTTGTAAGCATGATGAGGCTCTTGGATTGATTTGCCTCAACGTCTCGAATAATCTTCAATTTCACATTGCAGATGGTACAATGCCAAAAGAGGTATGGGAAAAATTTAAAAACCTATTTGGCAAAGTTAATGAGTTTCAAATTTTGCAATTAGATGCAGAATTGAGTACTCTCTCTCCATCAGATTTTCCTTCAATAGATGAATTTTTGGCAAAATTCAAACTTATAAGGTCACAATTGAAAGCTGGTGACAAGGATAAAAGTGATCAGGAGTGCATTTTCATGATTTTTTCAAAGTTGAAAGGACCATATAGTGTTTTTTCCTCTGCTTTTTATACTATGATGGATACATTAGGTGATGAATTCAAATGGCCTTTGAAGTTTTTTGTGAAAGATTGACTAGGGAGAAAACAGAATTAATGGCCTTAGATGCTCTACCTAGTCCTAGTCATGCTCTATTTTCTAATTCTTCTAAAGGAAAACCTTCACCTAAGTCTAAACAAAAGCAAGCACCTTCAAATAACCCTCCAGAGTCCACCACCCAAACACCTCATCATTCTAAATCTACTAAGACCAAAAAGTCCTTTAAGCAAAAGAAGAAAACATTTGGTACATGTAATTTTTGTGGTGGTCCTAATCATGATGAAAGTAGATGTTTTAAGAAGATGGAAGCATTAGAGGCAGCGGTCAGACAACACAAAATTTCCATTCCGTCTCCATCTCCTTCTACTTTTATAGGAAAAGGGAAAGCACTTTCAGCAAGGGCTATATCTTCATGTCATGATCAGTGGATTTTTGACTCAGGTGCTTCTCACCATCTCACACATTCTAAGGATCTATTGTCTTCTCTTATAGATTTTAGTACATCACATATTGTTATGGGTAACTCCTCACAGATTGAAGTTTTGGGATCTGGTACTGTTGATAAACAAGATGGATGTTTTAACAATGTATTACTTGTACCCCAAATCTCTTATAATCTTCTATCTGTATATCAAATATGTAATTCTGGCACTGGTAAAACTATGGAGTTTACTTCACATGATGTTGTAATAAGAGAATGTAATGATCCCAGTGAGATAGTTGCTACAGGTACAACAGACCATATTGCAAGACTCTATACTTTTGATAAGTTTGAGTCTTTTATGTCTTCTAGTTCTTCACTTATAGCACGTGGTAATAATCTCAACAAATTGTGGCATGAGAGATTGGGACATTTGAGTTATGGAGATATGCAACAAATGAGTACAAAACATCTTGTAAAAGGCCTTCCTAAGGTCTCATGTATTGATGGGGTGTGTCCTAGTTGTCTAGTTGGTAAACAACACCAAGATCCATTTCCAGTTGGTAAGGCCACACGTGTGAATGCACTCTTAGGGTTGGGTCATAGTGATTTGATGACTTTTCCAACTCGTTCTTTTTCAGGGGCTAAATATGCACTCACATTCATTGATGATTTCACTCATAAAACTTGGGTATATTTTCTCAAGTTGAAAAGTGAAGTTTTTGAGACTCTTAAGGCTTTCAAAGCCTTTGTTGAAAAACAATCATCTCTTCCTCTTAAGAAGATACGTAGTGACAATGGGGGGGAATATGACAGTAATGTTTTCTATGATTTTTGTATTGAGCATGGAATACAGCACCAGTTCACTGCACCACACACTCCTCAACAAAATGGTGTAGCAGAGAGGAAGAATCAAACATTGAAAGAGATGGATAATTGTATGATTCACTCTAAAAATTTGGGTCCACAATATTGGGCTAAATCTATAAATTGTGTAAACTACATTCAAAATAGTATGCCTCACAAAGCTGTGAAAAATATGACACCAGAAGAAGCTTGGTCTGGGATCAAGCCTGATATTTCAGATTTTTGCATCTTTGGGAGTCAAGCATGGGCATTCGTTCTTGATGACAAACATAAAGCATTGGAGAAGAAAAGGCAACCACTAAATTTTGTTGGTTATTGTGAATATGTAAAAGCCTATTGTCTTTTTGATCCTGTCACACATGATGTGTTGTTTCGACGGGATGTTCAGGTTGATGAACTACCCACTCCACAAGAGTGTACATCTAGTTCTTCTTCTCCCCCTCCTTCTACTAAGGATAGTGAGGATTTGATTTCTATTGTTGATGATGATGATGTTGCACTTGTTCAGCCACCACAACCATCTTCTTCACCACCTTTACCTATGTGGGAAAAGAGCACTCTATAGGCAGCTAGTTCTTTTGTTGGTGATCCATCTGATTCTTGTCGCACTCGCTCACAGACATCTGGTGTTGTTCTTTTGGGACAAGCTTACACAGATGATCCAGTGTTGTATTTTGAGGCTATTGGTATACCCGAGTGGGATGTTTATATGTATGATGAGTATTCTTCATTGATGAAGAATGATACTTGGGATCTTGTCCCTCTTCCTAAGGGAAGAAAACTTGTAAAATTTAAATGGGTCTATAGGACCAAATATGCTACAGATGGATCAGTAGATAAGTACAAAGATAGATTAGTATCTAAGGGTTTTTCATAGGTTAAAGGGGTTGATTGCTCTGAGACCTTTGCCCCTGTAGCTAAGATGGATTCTATTTGGCTTGTACTCTCTCTTACTGCTTCACATTCTTGGTCAGTTTTTCAATTTGATGTGAAGAGTTCTTTCTTGCATGGTGATCTCCATGAGGAGATCTATATGGAGTAGCCTCCAAGATTTGTACATGACTCATCATTGGTTTGTAGACTCCGTCATTCTCTTTATGGCCTCAAACAAGCTCCTAGAGCTTGGTACGAGAAGATGGATAGTTTTCTTTTGAGTTCTGGTTTTATTCATTGTGAGTCAGATCACAATGTATACATCCTAAAGCAAGGTGAGGAACTTGTCATATTGGTTTTGTATGTTGATGATCTCATCCTCACTGGTATTTCAGATTCCTTGATACATGACATCAAGGACAAGTTGGCAAATAGGTTTGATATGATAGATCTGGGACTTCTACATTATTTTCTTGGTCTTCAAGTTTTTTAGTCTTTTGAGGGCATTTCTATTGGATAGCAGAAGTATGCGGTAGATCTTCATCAATTTGGCATTGCTAATTGTAAACCTACACCCACTCCATATCAGTCAGGTATTGTGTTGTCTGCCACTTGTACGACTCCTCTTGTTGATTCCACTTTGTATAGGCAACTTGTAGGTAGTCTTTTATACCTAACTCATACCCATCCCGACATCACATTTGTTATGAACCTTGTCTCTCGGTTCTCACATGAGCCTCATGAGAGTCATTAGCAAGCAGCCAAGCGTATTTTGCACTACGTTCGGGGCACCACTCACTTTGGTATACATTACAAACCACAGAGTTCTACACAGCTTGTTGGATACACTGACTCTAATTGGGCTAGTGATATTGACACTCGCAAGTCCACTTGTGGATTTGCTTTCACACTTGGTTCAGGTCCAGTTGCTTGGGCATGCAAAAAGCAGACTGCTATTACATTGTCCTCTACTGAGGCTGAGTATCAAGGTGCTATCAAAGCCAGTCAGGAGATACTTTGGCTTCGACAGTTGCTTGGTGAGTTTGGCTTCACACAAAAGGATCCTACTACTCTTTGGTGTGATATCCAAAGTGCGATTGCTATTTCATGCAATCTTGTTGAGCATTAGTAGACAAAACACATTGAGATTCACATGCACTTCATTCGACATCTTATTTAGGATGGATTTCTTTCTTTGGAGTTTGTGCCTATAGCTGAGAAGATTGCAGACATCTTCACTAAACCTTTGGCTTCTCCTCGTTATCTTCAGTTGCGAGTGATGCTTGGGGTGAAGGAAGTTGTCCTTCGGGGGATTTCCCATGAAGTCCTTCCTTCCTTTATTTTTTCATATTTTTTGATTGGTTTGTACATGGGTACCTTATCAGGCCTAGTAGTCAGGACCCATCTTTGTTTGTCATTCTCCCTATGTTTCGCTTAAGGGAGGGTGTTGGAATAATGCATATTAAATCTTACCTAGGGTTAATAGGGTAAGTTATTTATTACCAAGGGTTAATTTTATTTACCTCAGTTAATTTATTTTATTGTTGAGAATCTCTCAACAATATATTTGTTCATAGTATGAGAAAACAAATAGTTTGTTTTCTCTATTTTGTAATCATTACAAATAGTTTGTTAACATGAAACAAACTATTTGTATTATAAATACTTTGCATTATATGAGAAATAAGCGAGAGATTAATGAGATAATACAGATAAATTTGTGGATTATCACCTATTTTCTCGGTATGACAAATTTATTTTGTTCTCTAGAAATATTTGCAGGTTATTTGTTGTGGGTTCTTTCTCCTGGATTGATCTGTGGATCCTGTTTATCTCCTGCTCATTATTTCAAATAACACTTGAAATTATAAAAGATAAATATGTTATAACAATAATGATTATGATTTAATCTTCATTTAAGCTATCAATGTAAGCAAAATATTCATCCCAATAAGTCGTAGCAGCATTCACATACTTTTATATGACATCAAGTTGGTCAGAAGTGGATTCAATTGAGGGAGAGTAAAAAATGGCACAAAGTGTGAAATCAAAGGCTATGTCACTCTAATTGGTGAAACTAGGTTGAGATACAATGGGTAGTTCATTAATATTAATGGTGTCATAGACAATTTTAGGCAAAGTAATATACATAATAATGCCATGTTTAAAAGGATAGAAAATTAGAATGATTGAAGATAAAGATCTAAGATAAAAAGGCTCAAATTTTTAAAAAAGTATGTAGTGGATTGATGCTGATCCTATAGGATCAGTGCCTTTTCTATAAGATCAGTGTTGATTAAGATGAATCGATGTCAATTTTGCTCAAAACTACACTTAATGGAAAATAAAGACTTATAGGGTAATAAAAGATAATAAAAGGAAACAGAGGGTTGTAGGCTATATTCTAAGAGCTAGATAAGTAAATAAAATCATAGAAACTAATGATAAATTAAATTTAAAAAAAATACTTACCTTGAACCATGTTTTAGGCATAATATAGTTCTTCCCATGAATGCAAGCACTCCTTCAGGCTCATGATGATGAATGTGTATTGTATGTAGTATAATTTTGATGGAGTGGTGGTAAGGTATACTTAATTCTCCAAAAATCTAATAAGTGTTTTGAGGTTTAGAGTTCATGGTCACTGATCCAAATGGATGGCTAGGTATAAATGGATCAATGCTAATTTGATGAATCAACACCAATCGTGAGAGAATCGATAATGATTCACCTTTTTGGTAGCATATAGTTTTATCTACATTGGTTTATTCTAACCATAGGAAAATTTGGGTTTTTAAGTGTGAGGTTGTTGAGTATGAGGTTATACGTGGGTAAGGTGGTTAAAAGGTTAAGATTTCATAGGTTGTAAATAGATTTAGGTGGTTAGGGAGGTAAAATGATAACTTGTAAAAATGAATTACTGTGTGGCTAATGGTAAATAAATATACTCGAGGATAGGGATATTTAAAGATAATACAATAATAACAAGGGCCCTACGACATCAAATAAATCATATATAATATATGAAATTATAGTGTCAACAAATATATGTGGAAAAAAACTATAGAGATCAGAGCATAACTTCAATTCACACACTAATCAAGACATTTGGAAACAACCATAAATATTAGAGTATAGTCTCATTTTGGCCATTGATCAAGATATTTTCCAAATATCATAGAACTTAGAGTATAGTCTTCACATGATAGCCAATCAAGCTCTTTGCTATAGAGTCTACACACCTAGCCACTAGTAGTGTATGACACATAGTTTTAGTTCTAGAGTCTACTTATACATTGACACAAAATAAATAGTATGTTCATTGGTTCACCATGTCATTTGGGTTTAGATAGTTCATAGCACAATCACATGATATACATGTAAATATCTTATGAAACACCTGTAAAACCTATACTAAAAAATAACATTCCTAGTCCAATACACATGTCTACTTAAGCATTTATAAAATAGATAAAACTAAAAAAAATAATTACCTTTACTTAGACAAATACCATATACCAATATCACTATTTAACACAATCAAAACAATTAAACATGGTAAACATGCACAATATAACTAGCTCAAGATACAAATATACACAGTGTTAATATAACAAAAAATATCCATGTATATAACTTAAAACTTAATTTCAATACAAATAAATTAAATCAATAAATAATATAGACATGGCCACTAGGACCATCCCACTTACTATCACTCTCAGACATATCCCTACTAGGAATTCAAGGCCCCACTCTCCCTCCATAAACTCTATCATTTACTATGTCTAATCTCTATCTCTCTCATGATACATACCCATCTAGACCATACACTTTGCATGCTCTCACTATAGATGTATGTAATAATCCACTATCTGGATATTGGCCCCACTCAAAACATTAGGTGCAAGCATAGTCCATTTATGCAACTCTAAGTGTTCATCATCTCTATCAATAGTCACTCGTCTATACACCAAAGTAGATATCACATTTTGATTGAATAAATGGGCATGAACATTGACAACATCGATGGCCCTCTCCAATAATACATCCTCCACAACATCATCAATAATATGTTATGTCAGTACATAGATCATAGACTCAATAGTGGTCTCCCAATGTTCATCATCATCTAAACCTACACATACCTACATAATGCATCATATTCCTAACCAATAAAATGAGTAATAAAATACATAGAATGTATAAACATAAAATAATAACTTACCATAAATAGTCATAAGGGGATCCACATATACTACATCCTCTGTAACAATCCCACTCCTCAGAAATAGAAGTGCCCATCTATGATCTCTCCACTAGGTTGTATAGGCATCATTTACTCCTACATCATCTGCATCTAATATATCAATCACTATATCTTACTCTATTAATGAAATCAGGGATAAATCCACATATTATGGTTTAGGACTACTACCAGGCCTCACCAGATCTTGAGAAATTCTCAACCACTTCACTGGCATTGGCAGTACATCTTGAATATCATTGAAATGTTGTCACTTGCTCATACTAAAACATCTTGTATACATTAACCTAATCATCATGCAACCAATAACTCACTCAAACTCTTCTCGACCAAGCACCATCCTCATTCCATCCCTCATAACCCCTATAAGGCCTCTAGATAATGTCTCTAGTTGTCAAACTGTCTAACTCATGATGACACTACATCATGCTCCTCCTAGACACATGGGTCATCCCAGTTCACCTCTCAAAAAATGATTTTGGGTGGGCCCAATCACCTCATAGAGGAAACACAAATATACTCATATCTATATGCTCATATTCCCAATAGTGTAATAGTGTGGAAGATCTAATACCTCCACCACACATCCCTTATGTAAAATGGTATAAATCTGGGTACATGTGGGTTATTATATAGTGACCACATGACTATATGGTACCATTATAATCTATGTAGTTCACTATCTCATACATCATGTAGGAGATAAATACCCCACTCTAGTATATAACCATAAAAGAAGCCAACAATATCAATAAAGGAATACATAGCTACAAAACATCTACCATGATAATCAATGACAATAATATATCATTGTGGCTCCTTGTACAATGAGTCTCTATAGCCATAACAAAAAATACCTAGCAGCTTGTTGTATAGCCTAATCACTAGTATATTTTTTTAATATGACTCTCTTCCTAGCAATAGGTAACCATAATATCCTATACACAGCCTCTAGGGTAATAGTCATATCCCTAATAGGTAGCTAAAATGTGCAGGTATTTGCATCCTACCTCTCACATAGTGTAGTCATCAAATGTTTATCCTAGGGCATAAAATTTAGGGATACCACATGAATTAGACCCACTCTCTCTAGCATGTCCATCTTAGTGTCTATTAAGGGTAGACTTTTAAGTTCTCCATCATCCATCCAATCTATAACTCTCTCATACATGCATCAACCTACAAAAATATAACTAAATCTGACACCAGAAAAGTAAAATATAAAACCAATAGATAACAATGGGCATAAAAAACTAGTTAGTAAAAATAAACATCACAAACTTGGCCTAATGGATACTAAAATTTCATACAAGATAGTAGCATCAGACAGTAGTATGATATCTAAGACACTAGTGCCAGGTCTTGGACAATAGCGTCACTATTAAGATAAAAGCAACATTTTTCCAAAATAGGCCCTAAATTATCATATTTTCAATAAAAATAGTAAAAAATATACTAAAAATGATAACAACATGAAAAATTATGGTCTCCTTACTAGGGTCACCACCTCATCGACTTGGATAAGCACCCCCACATACTCATATTAGGTCAAAGTCACTCCTCATATCTTCAACATATTCTCTGGCTCAAGCAAACAATTAATCTCTACTGAAATGCTTCAAATAAATTGTAAAACTAATTGAATAACATATTTAAGTCAAATTTATCATATTCCATCTTATTAAGGTTGACCTTACATGCCAATTTCACCAACTAATACTAACTTCTTACTAGTGTGATATATAGAGAATTGTAACTCTATTTTACGATCTATTTCTTGTATGTGAGACTTAAACTTAATTTGCCTCAACCTATTTTAGTTAAACCAATATAATAATTACTTATAGCTCTACAAATTTATAAAAAATATATTAAAATAATAAAATCAGTATAGATAAAATGTTTATCCCATTACCATTTTCAACAATCAACTCTATCATAATAAACAAACTGTTAAAACTTAAAACATCACACCCATTAATTAACATAAGAAAATATGATCATTGACACTTTTGGTTAGACACCCTTACCTTAGTCATATATCTCTCACCATAAGTGGGGATAAAATACACAAAGATTACTTTAGATAGAGAGATTCAGACATACATGTCTACTCAGATATAAATGTTTAGACACATAGGTCTACTCAGATATAGATATTAAGACACATAGGTTCACACACACATATAGTTTGACTCAGATATGTAGATTCACTTAGATATACAAGTTCATGCAAATATACATTTTCACTTAAATATATAGGTTCATCTAGACATATAGATATTTAAATACACAGGTTCCTACATATATACAATTTGACTCAAGTATATAGGTTTATGGAGATATATAATTTGACTCAGATATACAAGTTCACTCATATATACATATGCTAAGAAACAAAACTACATTACTTAGATATTATAATTGGGAGAATGATGCAAAGTACACATCCTTTATATCTATTTTTATATTATTAGGTTATACTTAGATCATCACCAAGATGCCACTAGGTTTTCACTAGTTTGGGTCACATGACCATATACAACAGTTTATCTATAGCTTTCCACCAAACCTAGTTTACATACTCATATTTAGCACACACATTAGACTAGGAGAAAGCATGTCTTTTTTATCCACACATTTATTTTACATAATTAGATTCATTACAGACATCAAAGTGGCATAAAATATGTCTTGTTTCTCCACACATCTAGTTTACATATTCAGGTTCAATTTAGATATCAGAGTGGGGGAAAACAATCCTTATTTTCTACATATTCAATTTTCATACTCAAATTTAGTCTAGATATTAGGGTGGGGGAAAAAATTGTTTGTTTCTCATGATTAAGTTCACTATTTAGATTTAGTACAAAGGACATCCAAATTATGGAGTTCCTCTTCATATATTTCACTCCAAAAACTATCCACTTCTCTAGCCAAGAAGTGATCAAGGTCCAAAACACATACACATAGGTAAGTACAGGTACACATTCCTATTTTTATTTTAATCTAGTAATTTCATTTCATCACATTACTAGAATAAAATGGGGAAAATAAATACACCCTAATTTTATCAAGCAACCACAAGTACTATGTCTTTTTATGCTCTTTCACATGAAGGTCGTAGTGATGGATGAAGTCCTTATTTGCATTATCATTTTCATCCTTTTGATCTTTCTTATGTCTTATATTCCCTATTTTTTACACTCCCATTCGTCCCAAATCACCTCCTCCTAGTCATAGGGGTCCCTATCTTGACCTGCTTGGTCATATCTTTGTTTTTATGCCTCAGGACACTAGTGTAATTTTCAAAACAATAATGCCATGTGGTGTTAGTGTCTAATTATGGATCTAGTGTATGATGGTAATTTTATGTCATTTTTGGGTCTCAACCTTATCTTTATCCTTATTTTATATTTTTATTGATCTTTTATGACTTGTAGGCCAGTGAACAAGGTCTTATATTCAAATCAAAGTTCCTTATCTATAAAGAGCCTAACAAGTCATTTTACTACTAGTACTTACTATTTTGGCACATAATTACATAAAATCAATAAAAAATACAACTCAATATTATGCATAACAATCAACCATCACATCTATACATTACATTCTTGATCAAAGAAGGGCCTAAGTGAAATTCATTCTAACATACTATGCATGTTGATTATGCATGTTCACTAAGGGAGAACTACATGTGATATGACACCAAGAGCATTGGGGTTAATATAGGTAGTGTAAAAAATAATAAGGGTTATGCTCTACATGATCATAATATCCCATAACTTAGTTTTTCCTTTTCTTTTTCATTTGATCTAGTTGTTGTTTCATGTGTGCAGGTAATCAATAGGGTTTTAGAAGATATTTAGCTAAAATAGTGACACATATGAGCTTCTAAAAGACATAGCATCACCTACAATTCCACTAGAACCTCTTGTATCTTCCTTAAAAGTTTTAGATAGCTCCTCCAAGAGGGAAACTAGTGCCATAATTGGACACTAGTGACACATGGTGCTACTATCCATAAAAGGGTGTTACTATTCAAGACCAAATTTTAGTTACAATCATAGAACAAAAAGTATCTACCTATTTATCCATCCTATTTTATCTTAATAAGACATAAAAAATAACCATTTTATTCTAGGTAAGTGCTCTTTCTCTCTATTCTTTCTATTTTGGAAAGGTTTGTCAAATCAGTTATTCCCAGTTTTCATTCTAGGTTATTATTATGCTCAACCCTTAACAACATAGGATTTATGGTGTAACCCTCACCTTGTTTACACCTCAGGTTACCTTACCAACATGTCACTTCTTCATTAGACTATGTTATTTTATTTTTATGAACTTTTCTCTTATCTTAATGCCAAGATACTAGTTGAGTCACCATTTCTCTTATTGTGACATAGCTCTATATAGGAATCAGGGTCGTCAATGCAAACTTGCTCATTTGTAAAACAATGTCATTCATACCATGATAGATAGAAATCTTTATAAAGAACAATACAATTATCTCATGGTTTACCTGTGACTCTTAAGATCAATCCTTCACTCAATGAAACCTTGAAAATCATCATAACATGTTCTTATATCCATCCCAAGTTATATTAGAAATTACAGTCTTTTATCCTACATCACAACCCAATTTCCTTTATTAAGCCCTTTTGGTCCTTGCAGCCTTGTCAAGAGAGTTTTAGCCTTTATTTCTCAAATTAAAAATTATTTCAACTAGCCAATATTATATCATATTACCCATTATAAATTTATACCATAGATATTAAAGCTAGACAAGGTTCCTTTGAAACATCTTCTCCAAATTGCAACTTTCCCTGTTCTTGACTGGGCCGAATAGATCTTCATACTACCCTGTTTCTCTATAGTTCTTACATTTACTTCTTGAAAGGTATTAAAATAATCATTATAGTTTGTATAAATATCTATAGGACCTATTACAACCATTGTATAACATCTTCTATGTATGCAATCCTTTCTCCTTCACAAAATGAGTAAACAGGGTTTCACTTACATTCTCTTTCACAAAATACAGTCCTCTATATATTTTCATGGACAGAATTTTAAGACCTAAAAAAATTTGTGTCACATAAATAACCTTATTATCCAACTTCATATTAAATTTCAAGTCATTATGAGTATTCTTTTTAAAGTTATGTGCTCTTTAGTACCTGAGAACACGCTTTTCTGAGTTGTCTCAGAACTGCAGGTCTGTATTTTGACCATATCTTTTTCCAAATTGATCCATTATATCTGAAACAAATTTAATTATATTAATAACTCCAAGGCTCATCTACACACAAAATTTCATAAGTTTTCATTGGGTAAATCTTGAGATATACCCATTCTTCCAACCGTGCCTAGTTTTCTTTCCACACAGGCCTGCACCCTGTTCATTGAACTTTTGCAACATTTTAGTCCTCTTCATCACCTAATACAATTGGAAACTAGTTATCAATGTATATCCAAAGGTTATCATACATCTTTCACTCCAATAAATGATCATTTGTTTCTTAAACCTCAAGGAAGCATACATATACATACACAGCCCTGTACATTTGTTCACCATTGATTAGACCAGAATTCTGCACTTGGGATTATTGTTTACATAACATACACATGTGAATAAAAATACCTTTATTAATAATCAAAATAGATACTTACAAGCAAGGATCCATCACTCTATGATCCATATCCATGGTCAATGACTTATAAGTCTTATTTGCACCTTCAACTTTCTCTCTTCCTTCACTTTTACAGTCCTCTATTTTCATGAGCTCTCCTCACATTCCTCTCTTTTATTAATGAGATCTATCTTGTTGAATGAATTATATTTTGATCTTTTGAAGAGCCTCCTCCCTAACCTCTATGCCCAACTTGGGCTCAAGACAAAACAAACACGGTTTGTACTCATCAACAATATACCAAGGTTGAAAGATTTTGAACCACTCCTCCTTTATTTGCTCAACAACTCCAACATGGGAGATTCTCCTTTTACCACTTTCAATATTTTACTTTTTACATTGAATTTTTACCTTTACTTTTACAATTACTCCTCATTAACAAAATTTTGGAGGGAATATGCAAGAATTTGAATTCAAACATGACTAGAGCTTGCATGCCTAGTGAAGACTGTTGATCCCAACTTAACCATGTCTTGCAGGAAGATGTAAGTAGATGATCCTACATCAATTTACACCATCTAAGTCCTATAAGGTTAAAACAAAAAGTAACTGAAGGAAATAAAAAAATGTGTTTCAAACATGAAAGTAAAGCTATATAAATATGTAATCAATCTCAAGAATAAATAACGATTTAGAATCATGCATCCCTAATGTATGAAATAATTTTTTGAAATAAAGACATTTTCAAAGGGGAATTAAAAATATTTTAAGAGTCTATGATAAAATATTTTTCAAAATAAAGCTAACCCTATCATGTAATATATAACCCTAAAAATAATATTGTAGATAAATAAATGAATGATGTCAATTTTCATGTAAAGTTCCCTTAGATCATTGTCAATAACAATGTAAGAAACCAACAACTAAGAGTCTAGGTTTTATTTGATCAGAAGAAGGATATGAAATATGATCTCTATCCAATAAAATATTGAACAATCCAAGATAAAGAGTGAGGTAAGGGCATGTAGGAAATGTGAGAGATAATCTAAGTGTACACTTCAAGTTCAATCCTAATCGATACAACATATGAGTCAATGCAGTAAGAGAAGGAATAATTGAGAAGCATGTGAATCTAGAATATATACCTAGGTAATGGAATATAATGTATATTTGGGGTATAATAGTCGAATTTAATGGTAATATGAATAATAATTACTAGTAATGTCATAGAGGAATTTAATCTTGTATGCATATAATGAAAGAGTAGGATATATTAGAATAGTATAAATAGAGGGGCATAGGCTATTTTAAGACATCCAAACAAATACAAATCAATTAGAGTGTTACTCAAATTATGAGGTATCCCCCTTGAAGTGGAAAGCAATTTAGAGTAATTTAAAGTACATAAAAGGAATATAATATAATATATATTCAATATTTATAGTTATTTTGTATATTCTAGCATAATGGTTCTTAACATTTGGTATCAGACCTCTTTCTAGGGCCATTTATATATTATTATTATTATGGAAGGATTTTTAAATATTCAATGAGTAATTATAATTTATCCATTGCATCTTTAACATTTTCAAAAGTCAGATATACATCTTGTTCTCTTGTCCCAATTCGAATTTAAAGTCAAATGTCATTTACAAGTGCAAATTTATGTATTTTTTATCAATAAACATAAATGTTATTCTGTGAACATCTCTCCAACCATAATAAATCACACCAATTTTTTTTTGAAAATTGTTGGCCTCATTTTCAAAGTCTTATAAAAGTTTGAATTTTTATATTTCATTCAATATTGTGAAAGTTATCGTAGATTTACTAACTGTTATTATTGTAAAAAAATGATTGTTCATCTACATGCTACTCTCAAATGGGAATCATTTGCACCAAAAATTTTATGGGTTTTATGTGTCTCTATTTCATATTTTTATAATAATTTTTATTTTTCAATTTTATTAAGCAAATTAAAGTTATCACAATTTTACTAACTGATACTATTGTAAAGATTTTTTTTTTAGTTGTTGAGTCTATCTTTTGGTTATCATGGAGCTTTCCATTTTAGCTAGAAAAATGCATAAATTAAACAAGTCTATGGATAAATTCAAAACTAATATGCATTCTACTTTAGATAGATTTGAGATTCACTCCTGCATAACCAAACAATGTGGAGAGGAAATAGATGCATGGATAAATCTATAGGATTATTTTTGAGCTTGGTATGCCAATTTCCATCACTTGGATAAGATTAATTCACATATGGATGCACAAAATTTGACAATCAAAGATCCCAAAACAACACTAAAAGTGCCCACATTAGAATTTGAAGCACCTAAGTAGGCCATCAACAAGGCCATGCTGGCCACTAATGCTTTAAATAAATTTATGCATTCTTTGTTAGGGTTAGCCACTCCAAAAATAATGTGTGTAACTAAAATTGCTAAGGGGGATGGAATGTATCCTTCATTGGCTAACTAGAAAGACTATTTTGAGCATCCTTTTTCTAGTTTTGAGGTGATCATTACCAAGCTTCAACTTTCACTACTCAACTATAACCTCTATATTGAATTTTTTATAGTTGTATATATTTGTTTTATCCATCTTTATGTACATCCACCTCATGTTATAGTACTTCATTTAACATTATTAATATACCTTCTCATCTCCAAGCACAAGAGCAAGAAGTGAAATAAAAATAAAGATGCATGAATGTGTCTCCATGTAGTCTTCTAAATATTTTTGATATGTAATTCTTTACATATTTTGAGGGTGAAACATGCTGATGGGGATGGAATGTAATATACCTAGGTAAGGGAATATAATTTATATTTTGGGTAGAATAGTGGAATGTAATACTCATATAAATAGTAATGTCATAGATTAATAATCCCACATGCATATAATAGAAGAGTGAGATAGAGATAGATTAGAATAGTACGCATAGAGGGGCATAGGCCATTGTAAGATATCCAATAAAATACAAATCAATTAGATTTTTAATCTATTAAGGAGGTATCCCCCTCAAAGTAGTATGTGATTCAGAGTGATTCCTTCCATAAAAGGAATATAATATAATATATATTTAATATTTGTAGTTATTTTGTATATTCTAGCATAAAGGTTCTTAACAGAATCAATCTAGGTTTAATAATAACTTAATTTGTGAATTCACACGAGGAAAATTTAAAAGAGTTAAAAAATCATGTAGTGTGTAGAAGAGAAGATCAATAGCGATGAAGACTTATTTAGTTATCCATAAGAGCTCATTAAAGATCAAAGGATATCAATAAGTCCAAGAGGAGGCCAATTTTAGGTATATTCAAAATTAAACAAGGTTGAAACATGGTGAGCCAATCCAAAACTAGTTGTTTCTAGTAGTTATGCAATAGACATGATCAAAAATAGGTTGTTTTGGGCAAGTTACAACTTAAGCCATAGGCCATTAAGAAAATGGGAATCCTAGGCTAGTAGTTATATTAATAAATAGTGGCCTACACTATTTTTTATGTTAATAACCAACATCATAGGCTACCTAAGTGCCCAAATAGTCCTAATAAGAGCTGAAAAGGGCCATGTAATGTGTGGGAAGGCCTATAAGGGTTTGATGTAGTGCAGGAAGGAAAAATATCTGTAGAGGGTTATTTTAAATAAAAATTATCTCTTGATGATGAGGTAGTAAGCATGATGATAATATGTAAGAGGAATCATGATTACAACATCCATTATTGTAAATTTGGTGTTTGACATAATATGCACTCATTTCTTCTTATTAAAATAAGATACCTAAAAGACATCATAAAATAATCCCTTTTTTGTATGTCTAATGTATATGCAAATCCAACCACCTTGTTTTGACCTTGTATGATGCATAAAATTTTGGCTAAAACCTCCACTTTCCTGCATTATTCAATGTGGCATGATTATACAATTATTTCTAGAAGATACCATGTACATAATTTAAAATGTCTTCTCTGTAGTGTGTTGATCCATGTGTTACTTTATCTTATTTGAACTTAATTCTATATTCTCCCTAAAAAAAATGTAAAGTGTAATTCATCTCCTCTAATGCTTCCTCTAAAGATAGTACATTTCCCCTCTCAACCATCCACTCCAAGTATGTGGGTTATACCTATATACAATACTTAAAGGATGTCATAATTATGGTTGATAGATATGTGATGAATTAATAATATTAAACAAAATTTAACCATTCCACCCACATTCTATGATTTTCTCATGCATACATTCTAAAATACACTTCTAGGCACTTTTACACCAACTGTGTTTTTGAATTAGTTTATCATGCTCATGTTAGAAGTTACCATTGCAAAACCAAATAATTCTTGCCAAAAATGAATTTGAAATATTTTATCCCAACTAAAAATTATTTATTTGGTATACCATGTAGCTTAAAATCATTATAGAAATATAATTTACTAATAGTTGAGCCCATTTTTCTTACCTTTTACATGGTAATGAAATTGGCATAAATAAAATATTTCATCCTTACCTCTGTATTTTGGAAGCCTTGAGATACAATCCATTGACACAATTTTTTATTTTTGAATTAGTAAAAAAGTGTGTTGTATAAGTCTTGTAAAAAATACACTCTTTACATTATTTCATTGATATGAGTCACACTCATCTACATAGTGCACAATTTATTACTTCTTGTTTTACCATAAAAATTATACATGATATTTTTATAGGATTTTTAGAATCCAAAATGGCATACAAATGGAGACTAATGCCCATGATCAATTTCCTTATAAATGAGAGGAGTATTCCCTTACATAAATGCTTCCCCTAAAGGATATGATGACATTATGAATAAACCAAGTTTTACCTTTTTATTCATTTTCAATGTCTTGTATGGGTTTGGCTATTAGATGATGATTTGAAATAGTCTTGTTTTAAGTGTTAAATATAAGAATCTAGACTTATTATGATGAAATGAAATACAAAGGTTTAATCAAATCATGACAATACATATTCCACCATATTATCATTCCATTTATTATATAGGATCTCTAAGTAATAGTCTTGTAGGCAATCCACTCCTAATGCTCCTTTGTGGAGGTTCCTAGAGTCAACAAGTTATTAATAATGTAATGATCAATATTAATTTTAAAAAACTATAAATGAAGATCCTTAATAAAGTAATACACCAAGCCTGATCCAAAAACATAAAACTAAATGATAAAGGTACTAGAGAAATCATGAGTTTATAATATTAGAATATAGACAAGAGCCTATATAAGATCCCAAAATGAGATTCATGCCTCACTCAAGAAATTGAAGGCATCCTTATTAGCAAGGTTAGTCAAGGGACATGCTATTGTTTAGAACTTCGTTACAAAACTTCTATATAATCATTCAAATATTAAGAAACCTAAAATTTTCTTTGGAATCTTGGGCACATGCCAATAACATATAATCTTTATCTTTATAGGCTCCATGTGAACACCCTTATAAGAAAAAATATGACTAATATACTTAAAAAATCTTTTATAAAATCACACTTTAAATCCTTCAACTACAACTTTTGCTTAGCCAAGATATCTAATACCATAATTATATTATTAATATGACAATCCAATGAATTTTTTTATAAAATGATGTAATCAAAAAATCCAAGGAAATAATTTAATGCATACCTTATTCATTACTACCTAAAATGTAGCTAGAAAAAATGTAATACCAAAAGGCATGACCTTAAATTGGTAGTCTTTGATGAATTTTTAATGAAATATTCTCATGATACTCAATCTTAATTATTATAGTATTTATACATAATTTCTATCTTTTAAAAATACCTTGACCCATAGAATTCATCAAATATATCATCAATCCTTGGCATAAGAAATTCATGTTTAATTATGATTTTATTGAACACCCTATAATAAATATAGAGTCTATAAAACACACCCGTATTCTTAGCTACAACCAATAAAGTAGCATTTGGTTTATAATATAGATGATGATAATATCCTCAAAGATTTTTCTTACAAATTTTCCTATATCAAATTTCTAAATAATCTCGTATTTCTATGGGTGAATCACAATCGGGCCCTTAGTAGGTTTAATCTCAATAATGTGCTCCATCTCTATGAAAAGTGGTAGGATCATTACTAGATATTGGAAAGAACCTTATATTTTAAAAGCAACTTTAAAATACACAATGCCTATTCATGCATGTTAGAAGAGTTTACACCCATATAATAAAGGTGAGCCATAAACCCAAAATTCTTACAATCTTAAGGAGTTTTTTCATTTGACTATAATGAACCCTTTTAATTTTTATCTACGGTAAACACTTCATAATATAATCATAGCCACTTTATTTTGTTGTAAAGAATATTTCTTGATAACTATGGAGTATGCCCCAAAAAAATATAATCACTAGATCCAGAAAATAACATATAACTTCCCCAATATCAACGATATAGAATATATTTTTGAAATAATAATTTATGATTGAAAGTTACACATTATCCATTAATCTCAAAAAATAAATTCCTTTATGCCATCGAACCTAAATGAAAAATATCTCATAGGTGTCTACATGGAGGCCTAGTCTATGAAATTATTTCCTATTGATAATATTAAGTGTAATTCCTAAATCAATCATGACCAAAATTCAAGATTTCTTGACATGGAAAAATAACTTTAAGGTGTGTAGACAATCCAAACCTATAATGGCATAAATTTAAACTTATGGTTACACTTTTTGGACTACATAAAGAGAAATGTTTTCTAGTTCATATGTTACATCAAGTTGATATGGGGTACCCTCATTATCAAACTCAAATGTTGGTTTAGATGGACACACATCATCTACCATATTTTTTTTACATACATGTCCCTTATTCCATAATTGAGTGCACTTATGATAAAGGTTTGTAATACTAGATACAGGTGCACACTGGACCAAGGATTTGACATAATGAAGACTCATATTTCTCCTCATCTTTGGGTTTTATATCAAAATTAAATGGATTTTCAAAATTAGTTCATACCATCCTATTTTTTAGGCATCAATATGTTTTTTTAAGATATTTTAGCTATAATAATAACCCTTCCAACAGATTATATCTCAAACATTTTTATCTCTATTTAAATCTCAACTTGCATATGCAATATATATATCTCCTACACAATATTATAATAATCTTTGCATTGGACTCTATAACTTGGTATCTATTTGTGTACTCCACAAACATATATTTCAAAGAAAATTACACTAACTAAATATCATATGGCTCATCCTAGTTACAATTTTCTATTTGAGTTAAAGCATTGAAAAAATAAATAAATTCTCCCCATCAAGGTTTGTAAAAACTATCTCTCTCCCCATATAAAAGTAAAATTTATCAGATATTTTAGAGATACATTCAAATTTTCATCTTATTTTTTTAGCCTCTTCATCTTAAAGGCCAATTTTAGCTTGCTAAACAATGTGTGGACCATCATCCCACCTTGAACGTCATAGGATGGGATCTTCATTTAGATGTTAAAAGAGGGATAATACGAATTTTGTTCTCTTCCTCTTCATCATCTGGGAGATCATCTTAAGGTTGATATCCCCACCTTCATCATCCAATTACATTCATTATTTTCCCATAAAATAAATATTCTTTTGAGCTTTCTTGTAGAAATTTATTAATATTTCTTTATCTCATACTTGGTCATCAACTTACATTTTTTGAAAGGGATAAATCCCATTTGGAATTTCAACATTCACTGTGAAAATAAACTAAAGCTCTAATATCAATTGTTACTTTCTAAATAATAATAGAAACATAACTATAAAATATAAGTAGAATAAATGATAGAAACTGAAATAATGGAGGCACTTGCTCACCCAAAAATGAATTGCACCCAAAAGTCCATATATATCATAAGAATTCTCACACAATGGAAACTCTGTATTTACATTCAAAGTTGAATGGTAAAATGATACATTCCTTAGTATTTTTCAACCATTTATACCAAACACACAAGAAATCCTAATTAATGTGTGACCTATCCCTTCACTAACTCTAAACATAAAAAATATAATATTACTTGATAATAAAGCTAAAATTAAAAGGTAAAATCCAATAAAATATGGTGTACCTAAGTATAAAATACAAATGTGTTCTTATTTTTTCAATCCCTAATGTAAGCCATAAGATCTTACAAGGACATTAAAATGCTGGTTTTATTTTTATAGGTCTACTTTAGTCATCCCTCTACTTTTTGACAAGTTAAAAATCATCACTCAAACATGTCAATAATCAAATTCATGTATATGATAATTCGAGCTCTTATTTTTTTGATATGAGATATAATATTATTAGGTGATTCTATATGTTATTTCACTAGTCCTTTTGGTAAATATGTAGCAATAACACCTCAGTAGATAGAAAATATAGTAAGTAGTAAAGTGCAAAAGAATTCTTATAATTATGTAATGATGTGATAAATTTTCATGATTGTAACTTAGTCCTTAAATGTATTACAATGTTTGTGTATATATGGTTTTCTCAAATTATAAATATGAACTTATGAATGCATAAATTAGGATTGTGGAAGCTAGAAACCTAAACATAATGGCCCAATAAAACATGATAAAATAAAACAAAGAACCTACAACCAATAAACCTAATATTAAGATGGTCTAGTAGTGCTCAAATCAATATCAATCTATCCTAACATCGATTAAAATAGTCAAAACTTAAAAAATAGAGATCAATAAATTTACAAAAATTATTGTGAGTATCTTGAAACAAACAAATAATATATCTGAAGATGATCATAAATCAATAATCTATATATAAACAAACATTATAATAATATTATAATTACGAAATTTTTACTAATATTAAATGTCTACATATTTGGGTTTAATATCTGCAAAAGTTGACTATCACTAGAGAATGCAATCTTTAAAAAATCGATGTAATTTGAAGGCTTTCCAAGTGGCGATCTAGGCCAAACCTATGTCAAGCAAACCTTACCTAGACCTAAAATAACATTATAATGGCCTCTTCCTTTTGTGCTTAACTAATGTCCTCTTGTGCTAATGAAAAACAAACAAATTAAAAATGCAATTAAAAACTTTGTGCCCAAATGGGGTGGTTGCCGTCCAAAGAGCCGACAAATGTACCTAAACTCTATTCGACCGTTGAGTCACGTTTTTTAGTTTCTTACTAAAAATAAACACAAGTCTTTTATTTCATTCAAAGCATGAACAAATCCTTTCGTTCATTTTCACTGTATAAACTTCAATACTTGAATTGTTTAATAATTTTTAAATATCAACGAGCATTTAAAAAGAAGTCGGGGCCGGCCAATGAAGCATCTATGGTATACGTCATTGTCACTATTAAATATAAAAATCAACGATATAAAAAACAAACAATAAATAAAACGAGTCAGCCGTTTGAATTTTTGGCCTGCAACAGCTCGATTATCTGGCCTTTCATTAAATCCACTACCGGCAATGCTTTGGAGTCAGCGTGTTGTTTTGATTAAAAATATCGCTGCCAAATTAATGGCTATGGAAGACGGTGATAACAGCACCAAGTATGCCATCCATAACAATTATTCTTTTACACTACCGTTGGTTTTACTGAAGAAATGCCTTCTGAGTCGACGTATTAATTTTAATGCAGGTGGTGGACGAGCCACACTCTGGCGGTGGTCACAGGAGCAAACAAAGGCATTGGGTTTGAAATTGTCCGTCAATTGGCAGAAAATGGCCTCACTGTTGTTCTCACTGCAAGAGATGCCAATCAAGGATTGACGGCCACAAAAACCCTTCATGACCAGGGCCTTCATAATGTTGCGTTCCGTCAGCTGGATATACAGAATCCCCACAGTATTTCAGAATTTGCCATTTGGTTGAAGGATAACTATGGCGGCCTAGACATCCTGGTAAAACATAGCCACTTCAGTTGAAGGAAGGAAATATTTCTAATGCTTATAACCTTCAATTGTAGGGCTGAGTTAATTAAGATTATGGTTAATGATTTTTTTCCAGGTGAACAACGCTGCTATATTTGGCACCACAATAGATAAAGAAGCTGCAATTCATGCTGCCCAAGTTTCAGAAATTCAACACGATCTCTTCGTAAGGATTTAGCTTTGTGATTTAGTAATACCTAAATGAAAATCTGTATATAATTAACTTTTAATCTTTTTTGCTTAATTTCTTGTGTCAGAACGATCCAATGTTCGCAAAAGCATTCAAAACAAACTACGAGATGTCGAAGAGCTGCATAGAAATAAATTATTATGGAACCAAAAGAATCACCGAAGCTTTATTGCCGCTGTACCGATCAGAAGCTCGAATTGTGAACGTTTCATCAGAGGGAGGATTGCTACGGGTATAAATTATCAAGCATAAGCATAGCCATCTTATAAATTAATTTTTTTATTCAGTTCTTTTTAACCGTCTTACATGGTCTTCTACAGTTGCTGAAGAACGATTCCCTTCGACGGCAGCTTTCTGAAGTTTCTGAAATAACAGAGGATGTGATCGACAGCATGGTTGAATTGTTTTTGGATGATATGAAGATGGGTAAATTCGAAGGGAAGGGTTGGCCTTGTTTTACACCACACTACTCTGTATCAAAGATTGCTTTAAATGCGTATGCTCGCCTTCTCGCTCGAAAACTGTCATACTGTGGAGAAGGCAGAAGGATCTACGTGAATAATGTGCATCCAGGAAATGTTCAAACAGACATGACCGATCATATGGGAAACTTAACGGCCTCGCAAGGAGCTGAAAATTGTGTAAGGGTAGCTTTATTGCCCCCTGGTGGACCTTCTGGTCAGTTTTACTTGATGAATGAACTCCATTCATTTTAACTCGACTTTAACCAATTAATTACTTCTCTCAAAGAAACTCATAATCATATATTTTACCACATACAGCTTGCTTTTATAATAAAATACGAGGTCGAATGCCACGGTAGGAATTAATTTGGTCTATCTTAGATCACCATTGTATAGAAACTTTGGATGCTGACAAAGACCTGCTCTCAACCATCGTCTCTCTTAGGATTTTTAAAGATTGTCAAGGTTTCTTTCTATTTATATATATACTATAAAGGGATTGACAATTTCCCATTAAGCAATATAATTTAACATTTTTACTTTTTACATTATTTCATATTGTTTATTCTTCATCAATGTAATTGTATGGTATTTAGTTTAATCATCAACAAAATAAAATTCATACTATATTTCATTAATATGTATTTGGGAGCATTAGTTTTTATAATACCCTTAAAGTAATTTAGTAGGGGGAGCACCTATTCACTCACTTAGGAGCATTGTTTATGCTAATATTTATAACTAAAATTCAATAAAAAATAGTTTTTTTGGGCTCAAAGGGGTTATAAACTAAGGATATTAATTTTAGTCACAAAATTTTTAAAGGTTAAGTTCATTATAAATTGATAATGTATCACACTCTTTGAAAAGGGTTAATTAAGTGAATAAGAAATTCTTATGATGATAAAAAAAAATTAGGATTTGAAGGTCTTTGTCATTTATTATTATTATCATTTATTATTATTAATTTTTAAATTTTATGGAGTTCATTGATCCCAAAGAAGCATCTTTCAGCAATTTAATATTAAATAATAAATATTTATTACATTATATTGAATATATCTCAACATCATTTTGGGAAATAATGCTCAAATGGACATCCATGAGTAAATTCACGTAGACCACTCTCTCCATGGTTATTGTATTGATAATAAATCAATGAAAATTTGGTATTTGATACAAATAATGGCATTGTAGATTATAAGAAATGAGAAAACAATATTTATATGGAATTATATTTTTAATTAACAACATCAATTAATATAAGTCCAAAATATCTAAGAAATAAATTCCCTACTTAAGGATGTAAGCTGATGTTATGTTACAAATTATCTAGTATGTTAAGATAATCATCTTTCTGTGAGGATATAAAACCCAAAGGTGATACCTAAGACCCACAACTGAATCTAAGGCTAATTGTAAAAATATTGAAGATCCCAAAAGGAAGCGATGGTGTAATAAAAAAGATGTTTAGAAAATAAAATGCTGAAGACCAAAAAATCACAAGACAAAATAATAAGAAAATTTTATGCTATGAATTGAATAGAATAAGAGGATGCAAAATGCATATGTACATGTCTCCTAAAGTTTCCTAAAATTGATTTTTTTAATGTAAAATGTGAAAGGTTATTGATTTCTAGATCATGATTAAAAAAAAATGCATTATCTAGGTCGATACAATTTGATGCAACAAAACTAAAAAGGGCTATATTGGTCAAGTAGATACCATCTGATGAAACATAACTAGAATGGATTGTATTATCTCAGTCAATATAATTTGTTGAGATAGTTTGAATTGTATCATCACATTCTAAATCATGGCTAGTGTAGTTGGATAAAATAGGAATAAATCTAGCATCACAACCTATGTTTGGCCAGTGCAAATAACTAAAAATAATATAACTATATCAGCATAATTTGAGTAATAGTTGGTGCAATTGATTGTAAGGGGTTTTAACTGAATGGTATCAGGTTATACAATCACATTGGAAAGAAATGACCTTCATCATGATTTTGATCTATGGGAAGATGTTGAATCAAGATAGTTATGAAGATGTATACAAAATCATGGATCAAAATCATCTATAATGTATAATATGCTAGGAATTTAAATTAGTTATTATTCATAAGCCGATTAGTTGATAAAATTGGTTGAATGCGAGCGTAAGTTTGATGACTCATCCTTTTAAGAATTTTCAAGGGTAGGATAGAGGGTGAGTAAACATCAAATAAAAAATAATCATAATTGTTTGATTTTAGATTGAAATTACTTAATATGGGCAAGTCATAAGAAGGATCATCAATGAGAAGATTTGTTATCATACAAGGGTATTCACTTCCATCAAAATTATCATCATAATATGAGTATTCATGATATTGATTGTAAACTATGTGAGAAGTGGCAAAGGTTGGATGATTTGGATATGCATGATAGTTATCAATGTAATTGGAAGTGTAAGGGTCTTCAAGATCATAGAGTGAAATATCATCATGGGGATATTTTCCAATGTTAGAATTGTCAAAATTGATGCCATTAAGATGCTCATAGGAATATTGATCAATGGGAGGACCATATTGATAATATTCACTCTCACTAGAAGTATCATCATAAGTGGCAAAATTATCATTGGAATCCTTAGCCATGAGAAAAAGGTGTATTGTAGTTATAACATGAGGAGTTTCCATCGATGATGGTCATATTTGATCAAATAAAATAGATGGCATTGATTTGGATGATATAGTTAGTTATTGAGTTGTAAAAATAGACTTTATCATCTAGGATGATATAGTCAACTATAAAATATATAGTATTAGGCTAGACGATATAATATAGTAAGAAAAGATGACTTGGACAAAAATGACTATATTTTAAAGGTCAATATAGTTTGAAACACATAGAAAATGATCTATCTAACCGATACCATTTATTGTTAGACAGATAAAAGTATCAGGTTAGATGATATACATAGACTATAAAAGATATATATGGGCTTTGAATTTTTTTTATAAGTAATTAGAATTAAAAACATGAAACTGATCTACCCAAATGAGGGATAAGATTCATAAAAGGTTAACCTAGATTTATTATGATGGTGAATCCAAAGTGAAGGTAAACATTGAAAATAGAAACATGAATACAATCCAACTAGGAGTGGGATATGATTCACCTCAGGTTCACAATAGTTTATTATGATGGTGAAACCAAAATGAAGATAAATAATGAAAATGGAAATGTGAATAAATTCAAATTAGGGGTGAGATAAGATTCACATCTTATTCAACAGAATGTATGCACATTCTACGATTAACCTAAAACTATCCTCTTTCTCTTAATAGACTAAAAATCAAATAAGGTGAATCAAATAGATCCTACAATACTTGGACAATTAGTTAAGGACCAAAAAAAAATTTGTATATAGAAAATGGTTTCCTACAACATAAATGTCATTAGGAAAGGTTTCCAAATCATAATCCTATGGCACAAGGATGTAGCTCTCATTAGAATTCAATAAATACATATTATGATTGTGCAACAAATGCTTATACTAAGGTAAACTAAGGATGGGCTACAATTATTATTAAATTTAAGGCATGATGGCCAACCAAATGGGGGTCTAAGCAACCTAAAGTTATGATGGTGAGTCTAAGCAATCCTATATCAACATTAGTTTATTTTTTATTCATAAGGCCTAACTAAGGATACATATACATGTATTCAAAAATAAAAAAATAATAAATAATATATTAAGTAACAAATTGAAGAGTGTAGGGATATACTGTAGTTACCTTTAGGAAGACCTATAATCACATCTATATCCTACTTGACGCAAGTGAAGCCTTGAAAGAGATGTTGTAGGTTGAAGATCTCAAATGGCTGGATGAAGACCTAAGACGTACTAAAATAGGAACTATTAATGACTCCTCTTAATGATCTTAAATGCCATATCAAGATAAGACTCCTCAAGATAATGTTCTACACTATTAACTCTATCAAATGGACTTAGGGTAGAAGTGTGAGTGAAATAAGAGAAAATAATGTGTATATTAATGATTGAGAATTAAATTTTACCCCTATCTATAATTATTAATTACCTAAAATCAATCCTAAACATTCATCCAATAATATCAACCTCACCAATATAGTTCTAAAAAGTTTACTGATATAGGATGATATTAGCTAGGTTGATACAATGAAGTTTTCAAAATACATTCTCATAATTATATTAGGATGTCCAAGCCAATATATGAAGGGTAATGGCACAAAATAGATGGTATTAACCAAGATGATATTGTAGGTTATAGGGATCTAGTATAAATTTTAGATGAGATACATATGAGAAAGGTAGATAGAAAAACACTTATAGGATGTAAAATTGATATTAATAATTGTGTAATTAGGATATAATATCAACATCTCTTGAAAATCACCATGAGCCTTTCCCATACTATTCTTGATACACTCTTTAAGGTGTGTACTCATGGAGATTGATTTATCGACTAGCCATTGCAAGAAAAAGCATTAGTAAATGGTAAAGTGAAAATATTATGTCTACACATATCCTTTTAGTACATGGAAGCTTTTCATTACATGAACTTTACTAATATGGACTACAAAAAATCCCATGTATATGAAATTAGTCAAAATTATCTAGTAAAATATATGCTTATATGTATCAAATAATGTAAGGAGAAAAAGGTCACACTACATTATAATCCTAATTAATGATATAGTTTGTATAGAAATTGAATACTTGGATGCCATAAAAATTTACTATAATATTTTCTCTGATGGTCATTCTAGTTGAACTGAATCAAAACATGAATCAATTCCCTCATCCCACTAATTAGATAAAAATAGTCAAGGAAGTAGATAAGTAAATATTAATTTATTTAAACATTTATATTTTTTAATAATATTAATTGCATAATATTCATTGAGTTTAATAATCAAGTTTAACAACAACCCATTAAATTAAGGTACATTAATTATACATAAAGCAAGAATAAGATATATTTTTCTAAACAAAAGCATCTCAACTATGTAAAATCAAATCAATTACACTCTTATAACCCATGTTATAATTAAAAAGATACTTTATACATATTTTAATATCAAAAAATATTGTTTACCTTAATTCTAGTTTTTATTCAAAATAGAAATAAACAAATTAAAATTAAGTAAATCTAAAAAAACAAAACTCAAATATTGAATTTAAGCATACTTAGAGTGGTTAAAGCAATGAAATGAAATGACAAAGAGGTTAAGAAACACATGCACTTTGACTATTTTGTAAGTCTGAGACTATATTATGATAATGTTGACTAAGGTTGACCTTCTCCTATATTTTTTGACCTAAATTAGGCTCTAATATGTGCTTGTAGCTATAATATATTTTCCTATACATGCCCAAAAATAGAAATCCTACCACATTGATCCTATCTATGTGTTGTTGCTTCTTGTTTCTGTGCTATTAGGCCTATCTTTATAGGGTTTTAAATAGTTTTCTTTATAGTTTTAGTGTCTTGCACTCTATTGATTCTTATTATTCCTTCACTTTTTAGATATGCAAGATAGAATATGCCTAATGAATGGATGTTATGTTTGACATAACATGCACACTCTAAAAATAATAATAACAATGGATTTAGATAAACCACTAAGTAAACATTGCAACTAAGTATGCCACATGCTTGAAATCAAACCCCAACATAATTTTGTGGTGTGTGGAAGGAATATCTCAAGAAATTATTTTAAACTCCTCTTCCATAAAAGTATTTAATAAAACTTTAAATACTAAATTATATTTTTCATCTTAATGGAATGTGTGGAGAGACTAGGATATATAAGCTTCATAGGTATGTAGTATATTGAAGTACAACATTAATGAATAAGATTGGATTTAGGATTGACCCTCATTGTAGTGTTTTGAATCACACCATGAATGGAGAAGATTGGAGGAGATTATTTCTATAAGGATAATTATATGTCATAAATTCTATACTAAGTGAGGATAAACATCTCACCATTAGTATTGTTTGAGGGCATGTGTGTTACTCACTATAAGGCCCTTAATAATGTAAACCCAAAAAATCATGCATATAAGAAGTTATTTAAGATCATCCTACAAATTCTAAACTCAAATATGTGAAATAATTCTATGGGGAAAAATTAGAGATAATATATTCCTATTTGATCATATAGTCTATGTAATGATCCCTCACTTGAATATCTATAATGTAAGAATTATATAGTAGATGAATCACTATAAAGATCAAAGAACTATGCAATATTCTGAATTTCAACAATAAGTGATAAGAGGCATTGCATGAATACCTTAAAAGTGTTTTTTTTTTCACATGGTTCTAATATAATATTGATTTTTTACATGTTATTTGGCTAAGAGGCCAATAAAAGTACGAGAAATGAAGGATGAACCTATGATAGAAGTTAGTGAATCAAATAAAAACCCTAATTTATATGATATTACATGGAGTAGGCCAATTTTGGATCACTTTGATATTCTATAGGTCTATATGAATCCCTCCATAATTAATTACATAACACAAGTTCTTGATTTGTGTAGCATCAAATGTACACTTTTCTAAGTTGGCCTATAACTTGTGTTGACATAAGTTGTTCAAGATCTATGTGACATGTTTTAGGTGATCCTTTGAAGTCTTATTGAATATGAGAATGTCATTCAAGTAGATGATGATATAGGAGTTAATAAAAGTATTAATTAGATCATCCATCATGCACATGAATGTGGTTAATATATTGGTTAGGTCAAAGGTCATGACCATCCATTCATAAAATCCTTCCCATGTATTGAAGGAATTCTTATAGATGTCTTTGGGATGAATTTTTACTAGATGGTAACCTTACATTAGTTAAATATTGGTTTAGTATTGTGCTCTTCAAAGTTGATCCAAGAGGTTTTTAATGCATATAAGAGGATACTGATTTTTCACTATAATTTTTTTGAGTGTGAGATAGTTTATGATGAGATGATAGGACCCATGATTACTAGGTGAGAGGACTATTAGACTCCCATAATGAGGATGTTAGTTACTATATTTATTTAATCAAGGATCTTTTGTATTTGGAATCAAACTTTATCATTATCCCAAATTGATCTTCAATACAATGGGTTATTTGAAAGAGGGGATATAGGAACCAAATTGATGAGGTGATTTACTGTGCATTGTCTTAGAAGGCCTTTAAAGTCTATGAAGACTTCATCATGATACTTATGTAACTTATAGACATGTTTTTACTGCAACATTGATCATGTGGTTCACACTATCAATTCTTAATTTTTATTCTACACAAGTATGTTAGGGTGAACCATGAGTAAAAGGATCTTCTACACGTGTGAGATACAATTTTGGAATTTTTTTTAGATACCAATGTGACTTTGGTTTTAGGTGTTAATTCAAAGAATTTGTAGAAGAGATCTTGTGCACAAATAGTCCAACATTGTGGCTTGTCTAAGTATGTAAGTTCATGGTCATACAAATACAACCATTCAAGAAAATTTTCATAGACCTCCAAAGGTGTGATTTCATAAGTGAAATATTACTTCATATGCTTGAATTTATAATGTAAGGAGAATTTTCAATGTACATGTATATCCTTCCCATGCTGAAGTGACTATAGTGAATATGGTTTGGGATGTGTAGCAATGACAAGGCCAAAGTGATGTGTTGTGGATTGTGTAATGATGTTCTTTTGACTACCACTATCAATGTTGAAATTGAGATGATGACCCTTCACTAAGAACTTGGTATGGAATAAAAGTTCATGTTCCTCAAAATCATTAATTTTAGTGGTTTTGAAACTAAGACTACTAGAATATGGATCAGTGTCATCCATTGGTGTAGGAACTAATGTAGATTAGGAAATGAAAGATTGTTTCACATGACATTTAGGTTCATTATAGGTTTTAAAGTGATAGATATGACACCACTTATCACCAAATTTATTCTTGAATTTGTCTAAAGCATAAGGCACATGAGCCTTCAAGTTATAAGTAGTCATATTGGGTTTATATTATTTATGAGAAGTGATCTACTTGTGTGTATAAGGCTATAATGAGGAATTTTTATAGGGATTTAACTTGCATGTTATTTTTGATGAGAATGTGAGATCTTTCTTCATCTTCATCTAGGATTAGATATTGGGGGCATTGCAATAAGCCTAACCTAGAGACTCAAAATTCCAAAAATACATCTACATACAAATATAAGGTGAGATTATACTAATAAACTTCAACACCTTATGTTTTTTTTCTCAGGTTATCTTGTAGGAATGTAGATTAGTCATGGGATGTGTTTGTGTAGTATTTCATTGACCATTCCTTATGATGGTGTGATTATTGTAACTTGATGTATTGATCTTCAAAGTGATAGAGATGGCACTATTCCTTCTTCAATACATTGATAGAATTATTCAAGGATTCAATTAGAATAAAATCTTATGCACGTTTCATACTTAAGGTATCCCACTAGTGAATAACCTAAGTGAACATATTCAACACTACGAAGGTGATATTCTTTGCATCAATGAACCAATTGACTACGAAATACACCTCAAGCTATCAACCCTAGGCATCAAATACTTTGGCATTAATTTTTCCTTTAAACAAAGAAATCTCAAGGTTGACTTGCACTTTTAATGGGGATTGTTGATGAAACCATTATTAAGTGAACCATTGAGGAGGCTTAGAAGGTCCTAAGTTGAGATGCACCATCATCTTATGGAATTGGAAAAATAGTTCAATGTGTTGTGCTTCCTATACATTGTAAATAAGCCTTTAAAAATTTAGATATTCCTTAGGTTGCTTCTAGGCATCAACCATATTACTCTTTCTATGACATTACTTTAGGCATTCTAAAATAGAACTGATAGAGATACCTTATTTATCTCATTGTGATTATGTGTTTTCATGCATAGAAAGGTAGAGCTATGATTTGGTACCAATGATCTCTATTATGGCCCTCCATGACCAAGAACATGGAGGGAAATCATGAATTAATGGTAAAATATTTTGTTGTACAAATGAATGCATGTAAAGTATTAAGAAAGAGTAAAAAACATGCATTAAATGAAGTGAAAGTATTATGCTTGTAGGAAATGTAATCTATATTCAATGAGAAAAACATAGGAAGTGATACATTTTTTTTATAGTGTGTGTCTTAAAAAATATATACATATAGAATGTTATCTATGTTGTGATGGTGTATGGCATTGACCTCTAGCTAGTTGCATATGTTACATTTTTATACAAAAATAATACATGAATAGTTACAACTATTGTTGATTTTAAAGAAGACAATTATTGGTCATTTCATCTTCCTCATTGGGTGATAGTTGACCTTCTAATTTGGTGATGAATATAGTATAATTGACATATTCCTAGCTAGGAAGTGTCACCTGACAAGCCACATGGTTGAACTAGGTCGATAGCTAGATGTGTTAGAGTGAAGATCAGTGTAGATGCATGAGTTAGTGAGTAGCTACCAGTAAGGTGCAAGAGACTACGAGTTGGTGGTGTGTAATGGTAATGTGCAGGATGTGATCTAGTGTGATTAGGGAGTGGAAGTTTTTAATAAGGCATGAAACTAGCGCATAAGGTAGACAACAAGCTAAATGCATAATAATGTGCAGGAATGCATAGCAGGTGTGAGTGTGCCACATAAAGGCAAAAGAGAGAAGTATGTTATGTAGGAGTTACATACAAATCATAAAGGAATATTTCTATATGGAAATGAAGCATGAAATTCAAAGGATGTATGGTAAACCTACATAAAATTAGATCCAAGAGTAAATATAAGTAAAATTTTAATTCAATCAGAAGTAAGAGGGTAGGGGTTCACCAAAATATAATATAGGTAATGTGCACTATGTGGATATATGCTTTTCAAAGCACACTAAACCTATGTAAACATGTGTGCCAAGAAATTATGAATTAAATATTATAAAATAGTAATAGGAATAACTCTAAATTATACAAAAGTAAAGATTAAGATGCTTGAAAATTGAAAATTAGAGTTCATATAAAACATTTTAAATAGTGAGTTATATGTGCATTGTCAAAAGCTGAAAACATGTAAGTATTTAGAGGCAATCCAAGAAAACCTTGAAAATAAGTGGTAATATGATAATTTCAAAATTAGCAAAGATCATACATATTTGGTCTTTTTTATAGCATGATCATTGGGGTTTGATTCTAGAAAGATAAATCTAATCCTATTTAATTTTTATAATCATAGTCAGATGAATTAAGATTTAATGAATATTTACATGAAAATTCATTTACTTGTCTTATTAAAGAACATCTCTCAAACTTTTGAATTGGATTGTATATTTTCATGTTTTCATCTCCTCCTCCCCTAACATAATTGGTTTGAAAAAACTTTTCAATAGCATGAAAAATGGAAGTAGTAATGAAGGAATTACCTTAGCTAGACCCATGTTATTTTCAAGTTAGTCATCAACATTCTTGTAATCCAATTAAATGTAGTGTAATATGAAGTTACTAACCCATATCATTATATATGAGATGGAAGAAACTAGTAGAATCTATATACTCTTTTATTTATTCTATAATTCAGATTTATGTACAAAGGTATTATTCTAATCATGAAATTGTAATCTTATGATTTATTAGATGATATATTAATTTAAAATCCTTCTTCTGTAGCTCCCTTAAATGTATCGATCCACTTATAAATTCATTTATTTATTGAACTCAAATTAAAATCTTATTGACATGTAAAATGATAAATATGCACAAGAAATCAAGAAAAGGGCCAAGAGACCTACAAAAATAAGTGAATAAGATTATAAAATCTTGATCCTACTCATAGAGATAAAAACCATTAAAATGATGTTTTGCACATTTTGGGAAGATCTAAAGTCATACTAGGGCAAAAATAATAGTCAATATATAAGTTTCAATATTTTCATATTGAATTGTTGATATTATCATTGATAAAAAATGAGCTCAAAGTAAGGTTATTAAGAAAACATTAGGTAAAGAAAGGAAAAATAGGGCCCACAATAAAATAAAATGTACCAATAATAGCCTACTTTTAACAAATTAGTCATATGCACATAAACACAATAATATCATCAAAAATTTTTAGTTCTAAACCAAAAGTAAGTGAGTACGTACTTAAATAATTATTTTATTAAACACAAAGATGTATGTAAAATTGAAATCTATGTCAACCCCCTAATGTCACCCCTAAACTCAGTTCTAATGTCACCTTAAATTTGTGTAAAATTTGTCAAATCTTATTATGGCTTTAGGTTGAATTTAATGTTCAAAATTGAAAAATAAAACCATTTGACTTTAAGAGGGAATTTAGGATTTAACTTTAAATTATAAAAATGGTAAAGTGGAAAACATTTTCAATGATTAAGTTCATTGGATCTAGTGCTTCAAAAATATTGTTCATTTTTTATAAAGCATTTTTTTATTATGGATAAAATGTATTTGTTCTCCTTGTCTTAATTGTGTATCTTGATATGAAAATATGGATTTATTTTTGGAGCCCAAAATTACATTAGGGAATAATTGAGCTTCGTTGATATATGTTAAGCCCCTCAACAATGTATAATATCGAAAACATTACCTCAATATTTATAATAATTTGTTAGCCATGTAAACTAATGCAATACAATACATAGTTAATACAAATTTTAATGATCAATGCATACTCTCTAAATACTTAATTTCTCTAAAATACTTATAGTTGCTCAATAAATTACTATTACAATAAATATTATAATTTTTCTTTTAAATAATATATTAAGTATAAATATTTAAATGTAGTAAAATGCTTATGTATTTATAAATATATTAAATTAAAATTTATACCATACTAACATCCAAATCAACACGACAATCATAAAACTAAAATTAAAAAATAAAAGACACGCCTAAATAAATTAAAAGGGATCACAAAACATAGATTACAACCGATTAGTATAGTTTTGATAAATTAAATTTGTACAATTAATTTGTAACAAGATTGTACAATTAAATTATAACAAAACACAAAAATAAAGTGAGAAAAAGGAGAAAGAAAGCAATCAAGCACCCAAAGGTCAACAATTAGATATAACACCACCTGATAATTGACAAGTACCAAATATCTTTAGAAAATATAATTTTATAAGATGTCATAAGAAGAGTAAAATGGCTCTCCCGGTTGAGTCACCTTTTTAAAGATCTTAAAAGAAAACCTGCACCGCACGTCGTCGTATTTCTATTAAAATGCACGTCCTTAATTCCTTACATCAAGAGAGCCTCCTGTTCAGAAGACTTCAAAACTATATATATATATATATATATTATTAATATTCTTATTATTATTCAATAGTTTTTAAATGTTAACGATAATTTTCTTCTCAAGGCGGTTGGTGGCGGCCATTTTATTCATTCCACCTGTCGTCAACTGAGAGTAGGAGCGTATCCATCACAGTCACATTGTCAAACTAGCGACGGAACGGACGCCGCTGACTATTACATTTAAATAAATAAATAAAAATGGCGTCAGCCCTTATAGTATTTGGACGGTAGCAGGTGATTATCCCTTTAAATCCACGCGCTGCAGCACTTCTCACCTAGCGAAAACTTTCTGATTTGCTGTTCTAATGGCTATGGAAGACGGTGATATCTGCAGCAAGTATGTTGTAACAATTCTCCGTTTCCAGTCCCGTTGCCTTTCTTTCTTTACCATGCTGTTGTTGATTTACTGATTTGTGAGTTTGTTAATGCAGATGGTGGACAAGCCACACTTTGGCGGTAGTCACAGGGGCAAACAAAGGCATTGGTTTTGAAATTGTTCGCCAATTGGCAGAAAATGGTCTCACTGTTGTTCTTACCGCAAGAGACGCCAAAAGAGGATTGACCGCCACAGAAACTCTTCATGATCGGGGCCTCCATACTGTTGTATTTCATGAGCTGGATATACAGAGTGCCCAAAGCGTTTCAGAATTTGCATGGTGGTTGAAGGATAACTATGGTGGTCTCGACATCCTGGTAAAATAAAAGACACCTACACTAGTGGAAGAAACGAAATACTTGTAATGCTTATAACCTTCAATATAAGCGTTAAAATAGTTAAGATTATGGTTATTTAATTTTTACAGGTGAACAACGCTGCTATATTTGGCACTACCATAGATAAAAACGCTGCAATCCATGCCGCTCAAGTTTCAGAAATGCAACATGATCTCTTAGTAAGAGTTTAACTTTGTGATTTAGTTACTACTGGATGGAAAATCCGTATGTAATTAACTTAATTTTGTTGGCTTTTTCTGTTCAGAACGATCTGAATTTCGCAAAAGCATTCAAAACAAACTACGAGATGTCGAAGAACTGCATAGAAATAAATTATTATGGAACCAAAAGAATCACGGAAGCTTTGTTGCCGCTGCTGCGATCAGAAGGTCGAATTGTGAACGTTTCATCAGAGGGAGGATTGCTACGGGTATAATTTATAAAGCATCTCATTTCTATTTTAAGCCAGGCCACTTATAATTTAATATTTGTATCCAAATCTTTTTAACTGTCCTGAATCTTGATCTCCAGTTGCTGAAGAACGATTTGCTTCGACGGCAGCTTTCTGATGTCTCTAATATATCAGAGGAATTCATTGATATGATGCTTGAATTGTTTTTGGATGATATGAAGATGGGTAAATTGGAAGGGAATGGTTGGCCTTGTTTTACACCACACTACGCTGTATCAAAGATTGCTTTAAATGCGTATGCTCGTCTACTCGCTCGAGAACTGTCATACTGTGAAGAAGGGAGAAGGATTTACATAAATAATGTGCATCCGGGAGCTGTTCAAACAGACATGACAGATTATATGGGAAACATAACAGCCTCGCAAGGAGCTGAAAGTTGTGTAATGGTAGCTTTATTGCCCCCGGATGGACCTTCTGGGCAATTTCACCTGATGAAGGAACGCCATTCGTTTTAAGGGAGTTTTCCTTTGTTGGTTTTCTGTAACACACTGTCCACTAGAAAATAAACGTGTATTTAAAATTGATGGTCTCTTAGAATAAAAAATGGTTCTAAATGCCACCGTAGAATGCAGATCCATTCGGAACTTAATTTGGAACAGCTAATCCGATATTCTCGATGGAATGACACAAATAGATAACTAGTGACACATTTATTATACGAATAGCATTAGGCGCTTCCTTTGCCTCTTTAGAGACTTTTGAATGCCGGAGACGAGAGGATTGATTTTTACTTCAAACTTGTTTTAACGAATTGTAAAGTTTGCTTTTTAATCATTAAGATCCACTTCTAAGCCACATAAATAAAATGAATACAACTCTATGAAGTGTCAGGGAAACAAAAACTTTGCGATGTCTATGTTCATTAGATATAGGACTCAAAAGACTAGTCTCCCTTAATTTTCTAAAACTTCACTCAAATGAGCCTGAAAATGTACTTCTTCTTCTCCCAGCTCTAATTAGGTAGATAAATCTAAAAATGATAAGAAAAGGATATGTTTTATGGTTGTTTTATGGCAAAGTCGATTTAGGTTTTAAAAAAACTACATTAAATCAAACTGAAAGGCATAAATCATATAAGATATTAATGTAGTTGAGAAAACAATTAAAGAGCTAAAATGTATTGGGAAATAAAAGCATGAAAGAACATGGAATCATACTTTTTTGGACAAAATACTCAATTTTTGGATTATAAGTGTGCTACCAGTAAATGACAATGACAAAATATGGGTTTTGAGGTAGTGAAGTGAGAATTTATAAAGAATAAATAAATCTAATGATGCGTCTAATATTGTACTAATATGATAATGACACTATGATTTTGATAAATATAAATGATAATAGCTTTATCTAAAACTCAATAAGCCACTCATTAGTTATCAATCATTTTAAAAATCTTTATTATTATTATTATTATTATTATTATTATTATTATTATTATTATTATTATTATTATTATTATTATTATTATTATTATTATTATTATTATTATTATTATTATTATTACCATACCTAATCCTCTCTAAGAGATCTTGCAAGGCCATAAAATTAGTCATGCAAATAAATAAGCAGTTGGGTGTGTATGAATATTTGAAAGAGGCATGTGGTATGTTTGTGTTCTTAGGGCATGTCAACATCCTTTAGGGTTTAACGTTTCATGACTAATATGGAAAGTTTGATTGCCCTGTGTGTTGCCTGACTATGCAAGAGCTCTTAATATGTTGTAAAAACTATTGTATGTCACCTTATTCACTTATAATAATAGTTTATTAGACCATTAATGATAAAAAAAAATAACATAGAAAAATAGATTAAGGGTTAAAGTTGTGTTATACCTCAACACCACCTTGTGTTGAACACTGCCTATATACCAATACCCTAAAGAGTGATCAAAATCCATGTAGTTTTCTAGTGCTCCAAGGATTTGTGTGAAAGAGTAGTGTAATGTTAGATGCTTGTACAATTATGGTGTGATTAAGTGCTTCAACCATGACTTGTGAGCTTGGAGGTGTATTCAAGCCTTAGCTCAGGGATACTATATTTGTATTTATTCATAACTAGGAGAATTAGGGTATTTTTTCTAAATATGCAATTAAAAACTTAGTTTTTTTCAATATGGCAAACTCTTGTGTGAAAAATGACTTGAAAATGTGTTTTTATAGTGATCCATAGGGAATTACTTAGGATAGGGCTTGATAACTATGTGACAAGACCCATTACATGAATATAAATTTTTAACAACTAAACATTGTTTGGTGGGAGGTCATGGTCATCAAAGCTAGATAGGATTGGGGAGTGAGATAGTCTAAATGACGTGTTGTTATCCTAGGATCAAATAAAACTAATCTAGAAGTATGGATCAGTTAGGGGTCAATTTTGAATTGTTTTGAATGAGTAATAGGGATGTTCTATGATCATTAATTACTTTTAGGAATGGATTATCTGCATAAAAAGTGAATAAAAATTGGTCAAAAGACTGTGGAATGAGGTATGAGCTAAGCATGTAAAAGGGTTGTCACAAGTACATTGTTTCAACATAAATGTTAATTTATGTGTCTGTGTTCACCCCAAAGCTCCCTCCTCCCCCCATTTTAATCTAATAATGAAACAAAAGTGAAATTACTGTAGTGAAAATAAAAATGCATACCTGAACTTACCTATGAATAAAAGTCTTAAATGTATGCCACAATGACAAAATGTGCTTCACATAAAAAATATAATGAAACATATATAAATTAGTCCTTACTAAAGATAAAATAAATATGTAAAGATAATAAAACTTATAGATATAATAACAACGAATAAATACACATAATTGCGTGTGTGAACAACTGTGTTTTTTGGTGCAAAAACTTGTGAGTGAAGAGGGTAAAACCATTATAATTTTTTTATTCATTGAAATCAATTGGATTACAATATGCATACCCTAATACTCATTGAATGATGAATGTGTTTAAGAACTCAAGGTGTGATTGAATCCATCATTATATACCCAAAAGTGTGAAGTAGTTTAGAATCCCTGTATGAATTCCAATACATTAGTTTGATATAAAAATTAGTGAAAAAGGGTGAACCAACTACTTTAGATGGAATAAGGCTCATTTATGCTAAAAAAATTAGAATAAATGGCATAAAAGATAATGTGATATGATTCTGGTGTATAAAACATGGATAATGAGATGAATTACCACTCCACATGTGAAACTAGTTCAAAACATGAGTAAGGAGGTAGCCTTATGCCCTACACATGCCCCTATTATGATAATTGGGTGTATATGGATTCTAGAACCAAATAATATCATGTGATTTTTTGAGAAAAAAATTGTGATAACTTGGGAATGCCACAAATAATTCCACCAAATTAAGAAAATTTGAGAAAACATCAAGTATTTTTCTAAAAACTATGAATGGGTACCTATTTCAAACTATAATGTATTTTCTATGATTCTAAGAATTTCTAAAAATGCATGTTTTTGTGAATTGGGATAACAATGTATTATTTTATACATGACCAACCTGCTCCCTTGTCTAAATTAAAATTAGTGTTTTGAATTTACTCAAACAAATAAAATCTACACAAAGATACTACCTTTCACTCTTCTAGGTATGCTTAGAGTTTTATACTTGCTAGTGTACTTGTTTGTGCATGAACAAGATCTTGGTTTGTACTAAAAATTGATTGTTATTGTGGCTAGAAATATTTAGTTTTGCTTTCTAATATCTACCTAGGATTTGATTGAAAATCAATATTCTTTGAAATAATCTATTATTTGGTAGCAAATAATAAATTAACTAACTAATATTATTGATGCAAAGACGGGATGAGAGAAGAATTATTTTTTCCTATCTATTTTTATTTTCAAAGTAGAGGTTTAATATAATGCAAGAAAGGAAACTTATCTTATATAGTCTACTGAGAAAATGAAATATGTTAAAAATAGAAACACCCAACTTGATCAAAATGATGACCAATTGGAAGTAAGAGATGTATTTATGATGTGGTCATCAACATGCTAGCTTCTTCACTCAAAATAATGATTGTAGAAACTATCTAACTAAGTATAATTATTAAAAAAAAAAATAACATAGGGGAAAGGTCAAAGGAAGACAACTTCAAATAGAATAATAACTAATTTTGGTTTGTTAGTGTACTAAATGCAAATATTTCATTATAAATTAAATGACCCTCCTTGCTTAAAATTGTATAGTCTGCACAAAAATGATAAAAATCAAATCTCAATCACAATGGTAAGTAGGTTGTAGTTGTAGAAAGATTAAAAACTTAAACCTCTAATGTAATTTTTCATATATAAAATTCATCTAAAAAAATAATACTTGTAGAAGATGAAATAGACTTGCAAGGGGAAGCTTAATCAAGTTTAACTAGGAGTAGAACTTATAAATGACTTAAAAATGATTAAAAACAAAATAAGGGGTGAGATGGGCCAATGTATAGGTGAACTTATGGTGAAAATAATGAGAAACAAAATAAGAAGTATGTAAAATTCATGAAATATTGAGTTCTAAAAGCTAAAATTAGAAGACAAATACAAAGTGACAAAAGTGCCTTATTTTCAGGTAGTAGTTACATAACCATTTATTTTCATGATAGAATTTCCATTTATACTGATGAAACCACCCTATGGTAATATGAAACTACCTTCCCAATTATAGTTTCATCAAGCCATTTTGAGAAACCTTCATGGTTGTTTTATCATTTTTCATGCAGTTCCATAATAGATCGTGATGGTTCTATCACTAAAAGGGGTGGTTTCATCCTCAATTAAATATTTTTAAAACATGCCAAAATAAATTGTAAAGGTCACTAAAAAGAGACTTTTAGAGGTCCAAAAGAGAGATAGGGATAAGTTAGGGACTAGAATGTTAGAGAAAACCCATTTAATCATAAACTAGGAGGTTACGACTTCATCATTAGACATCATACCAAGAACACATACCACACACGATTCCAAAAATTGAGAAAAAAATGTGTTAACTTGGAACACATGCCATACATTATTCCACCAAATTGAGCGAATTTGAGAAAACCCCGATTATTTTTCTAAAAACTATGAATGGGTACCTATTATAAATTACATTATATTTTATGTGATTATGAGAATTTCTAAAAATGCATGTTTTCCACTTACTGGGACAAAAATGCCCTATTTCATACATGACCAATCTGATCCCTTGTCTAAATTAAAATTAATGTTTTGAATTTAATCAAACAAAAAAGTTTAATACAAAGAGACTACCTTTTACTCTTCTAGGTATGTCTAGAGTTTTTTACTTACTAGTGTGCTAGTTTGTGCATGGACAAGAGCTTATTTTGTATTTAAATTTGGTTTTTATTGTAGATCTAAATATTTGGTTTTGATTTCTAATATATACCTAGGGTTTAAATTCAAATCTATATGCTTTGAAATAATCTATTTTATGGCAACAAATAGTAAAAAAACTAAGTAATATTTTTAGTTAAAAAGATGGGAAGATAGAAGAATTATTTTTTATTATCTATTTCCATTTTCAAAGTAGAGATGTAATCTAATGTAGTAAAATAAACTAATCTTATATAATCCACTGAATAAATAAAAAATGCTAAAACTAGAAACACCCAACCTGATCAAGATTTAGATTAGCTGGAAGTAAAAGATGTATTTGTGATGTGGTCCTCAAAATGAAAACTCCTAAACTCAAAAAAATGATTTTAGGAACTCTCTGACTAAGGATAATTATAAAATAACAATATCATAGGATAAATATGAGAGGAAAATAATCTAAACAAAATAAAAACTTATTGTGGCTAGTTAGTACACTAACTGTAAAGATCTAATTAAAAATTATATGACCCTCTTTCCTTTAAATTGTGTAGCCTAAATTAAAATGATCAAAGAAAAATCTCAATCTCAATGGTAAATAGGATGTGGCTATATAAATATTCAAAAATTTAATAGAACATAAATTCATCTAAAAATGGAGTTGTAAGGGGGAATTTAACTAAGTGTAAATGGGAGTAGAACTTATGAATGAATTAAAAATGAATAAAAATATAAGGAGTGTTCTTTACCAACATGGAGGTGAACTCAAGGTGAAAATAATAATAAATGTAATAAAAAGCATGTAAAATGTATGAAAGATTGAGTTCTAGAAGCCAAAATTAGAAGAAAAATAAGAGGGGATAAAACCACCCCTATTTATAGGGTTGGTTACATAACCAAATTTTATCATGATATAAATAATCTATCGAGATGATATAAATAACCTATAGTAATATGAAAGCACCTTACCAATGATGAAAATATCAGGGCATTTTTTGACACCATTGTGGTAGTTTCATCATTTTTAGGATAATTTTGTAATGGACTATGGTAGTTCTATCATCGAAAGGGATAATTTCATCCTTAATTATTTTTTTTTAAAAAAGTATAAAAAAAAGTTACATAAGTCAGTCAAGAGATACTTGGAGAGGTCCAAAACGTCAATGGTATACTATCTCTAGAGTAGGCCAATCTATTTATGTAACTCGGATTTAAACATACACTACATTCAATACACTGAGATGCTAAAGATGAAAAGCACAACTATGCTAGATATAAAAATTAAAATGAAAATAAGATACTTATCTAGTTCTAATTCTAATAAAGATATAGACCTAGAATAGGCAGAAAGTGGACTAGATTTAGGCTCTACAATAGTCAGCTAAATCTAAAAAAGTATGCCTCTATAGATGCAGAAAATTGTGTTAACCTAGGGTGGCTATGTCGATGATACTATCTAAATTGGACTTAGGTCTCCATTAGGATATACTTATTAAAACATGATGTGAATAGCTGGATGATTCTATGTTATGTGTCACCTTCACTTTAGTGCATTTAGATCTAGGCCATGGACTGCCATTCCTTGTCAAATAACAAAACCCTAGTTCTTCATATTTATATTGGTTATGGAAAAATAGGTTAGTGGGAACATAGTTTCGGGCTAAACCAAAGACCCCTCTATCAATGATAACTTCCTACATAACTAATACTTTTAAGATGGCCTCAGACTTATGTAGTTATACCCTACACGTTGCCCTATATGTGAATCATAAATTATATGGCAAATAAGTATAATAGTGACCTCACTTACAACTTGGCAAATATAGTTCTTGGGTTACCATTTTATTACCTCATACATGTATATGTTCTATCCCTATGATTAATATGGAAATATGATAAAATAGGGAAGCTTTTATAATTTGAGTGCTTGATATAATGCTTATGGTAAGTTTCCTTGTGAGTAGGTAGGATGTTTGTAGGTATTTGGTGGGGGAGGAATAAATGAGTGTTGATATTGTACTTATACCAATCCCTTTGGATAATATATCACATTAAACCACTTAGGTTCATAATAGGAATGCATTTCATTTGAAAATTAGATGACTTTAGGGCATTATACACTTGCATTGATGCAAACATATGACTAGGATGCAAGTGTCTAGGTAGTTAAAAAATAAGTGTAGAACCAGAACTTTTAGATATGGAAGATAAGCATGTTTATAAAATTATGGGAAAATTAAAAGGTCTGAGTTATTGGAATAACATAGGGTAGACTAAAAGATAAATAGTTAG
>JARHVA010001770.1:2295000-2440000 GCA_037957365.1 Torreya grandis
GATTGCTTGTCCTCAAGTAATGTCAAGGTATGCACAATCATAACCAATTAAACCCAAGTTTTATTCCTATATCCTAAGTCAATCTCCATAAATGTTTACCATGATATCACTACTTTACTCTAATAAAAACTATAAACTCATAATTCTCTAGCTAAGTTCTCAACTCCTGTGACCCCAAAAAGTGAACATCACCAACTCCCATACTGAAATGCTTGTGAGGGATGAAATCTGTATCAAGAAAAATATCTTGCCTAGGTGCCCCAATGAGATTTGGAATGAATTCCCACTATCTAACTCAATCCTAGGAAACAATAAATATAATCTTCTCAACTCTAGAGAGTAACCATCAACAAGTCTCCTCACAATGTCCCATAAGTGATGCCAATTAGTTCCTAACTAGAAGATAATAATAATAGTGTCATTCTAAGAAGCATACATCTTGACCCTACTGTCCCAATAATAGTCTAATAACTCCACATCAACACCAAATCTCTCATTGTCAAAAAAACCATAACAAAGGCACCAACTCATCCAACCAACTACAAACATCATAGTAACATCTACGAGTATATCCATCAATAGCTCAAACTTATTGTAGTATCAATCACTCTTACTAGTGGGAGCTAGTAACAACTACTCAAGTTCTATAAATCCTCCCACAACCTACTATTAAAATACATGAAATTACTCATAGTCAATTTGCTTATAAATTGAAGTTTCCATAGTCAACATTGAAATACTCAAGCAATAGTTACCATAAATGATTACCCCTAAAATCATAGGAAAGGTGTATGTGGGCATGACTGAAGGAGTTCCACTAATAACCACATTACCTCTACTCATCAACACCAATTTAAAATTACTCTAATCTTAAATTAGAGGTAGTGGCCATTCCATTCAAATGCTATCATGGAAGTTCCTATGTAGTTTGATCAAAAAGTGGACAATAATATCATCTCTAAATTTTTGTCCACTACTCCAGTTCTGAATCAACACCTCACCCTTGAAATTTTTTTCTAGATCCCAAGTCCTATGATTACCACCAAACATACTCATACATAAATCATCATGGTTGTTGCAACAATTGATGTCAGGAGTGTTGAGTCTTAAAATATAATCTATATCAACCTTAGAATTGCTCCTACTATCATAAATTGGTAATGTCTCATTAGCATTCCAATTCCAAATTCTATAGTGACAAACCCACACACATTCATCCATGCAATCAGCTACTATCATTAATGCAAGGTCTGAAAATTTCATAATCAGCACCATAGAACAACCCTTATACATAAATATGTAAGTTGGGAACCAAAGAACCATGTCTAAACACTCATCCTCAATTTGATGCATCTTGTTGTTATGCGTTTTCATGAAACAAGGAATAGTGACACCATTATGAAATATCAAATCACTTGAGCCCACAAATACCATTTTATGCTTATCCATTAAATATTGAGTACCAATAAGATGGGGTACTTTACTAATGTCATTCATAAAATTTTCATCTATCATCTCAGGAGGAACCAATTCATATGATGATACTAGTCTGATGTTCACAATTAATGAATTAGCATCGAGTTCATACCTTTCATCAGTGTCTTCATGGATCGCATGCATACCTTCTCCCAATTTAATATGGTCATCATTGTCTATTGATTCAAAATATGTATCACACTAAAATATGCACTCATTACCTGTTATATTAGCTATCTCATAGAAGCAAGCTACACTTTCATGTGATAAATGATCTTCCAACGGGTTCCAATATTTACCAACATACTGAAACTTTCCAATATGGGAAGTGATGAAATCATTATACAAAATTTCATCCTTATGGAGTTCATCAATTCCTCCAATAATTTGTTTAATCTCCAAATTCTTTGTGTTGCTTTCTAGAACTTTAGATGTGGCTACAATAGGAATATAGTTTTCTACTTTGTATAAAGAAAAGTGAACCATAATCAATTGTAAGCAAAGATTATCAGCTTCTTTTTCTTTGTCTTCAACATACTTGAAAACCAAATCCCTATCCATAAGAAATAACATGTAATCTGATTTCATCATTTTCAATGCTTCTTTGATATTGTACAATTGAGTAAGGGTGACTCCACTTGCAACACCGTTTTTCTTCTCCTCAATTTGAGATTCCCTATTGAGTTCTTCAACATATTTGTGAGTATCATCTGACCTTGTTAACACTTTCACCACTTTCTCATTTGTAACCACAAGTTAGTCCTTCAAACCTTGTAACGCTAAAGGCTCCTGATAAAACTCATCAATGTTACTTGGGATGCCACACATTAAAATTTCTGATTTACCTACATGTGCAGGGACCCTAACATCATCAAAATCAGTTTTTTCACTAGATGATACCTTACATTTGTCAAACAGAGATGATGGAAAAGCAATGTGATTAAACACATCGTCCTTAATTTAATCCATCTCCTCCTCACAAGGCTTATCAATTACAATCTCTACTTCACTAACATAGAGACTTGACACACCTCACTTGTAGAAGCAACTAGTGACTCCTTTTCCTCCATGATATTTCTTTATTGAAAGGAAACATTGGGAAAGTCATTCCTTTGACTATTTGTCCCTACATCTACACTTGTTGATTTGGTGAGCACCAAATCAGTAGATTTTTTACTCTCAATGTACTCAACTTCATTAATAAGGGCACTTGAAGAACTAAATTCATCCTCATTCTTAAATGTATCATAGCCATCATGAACAACTTACATGACCTGCATCTCTTTTCCAACCACCTCATTTGTGACTATCTTTCTTCTTCTGGTCTCTTCACCATATCACTTGTGCATTGGTGAATAGCTTCCCAAGGTCCTTTACATGAGAATCAAAGATTTTCTATTCTAAGATCATTCTTAGTGATTTCTCTTTTCCCTATGTTTTTATACTTTTTAACCTTAATACCTACTTTATTTTCTATAGAAATAAGTGAATCTAGCCTTTTAGGATGTTCTAACAACTTCGTTAAATTCCTATCATAGTCTTGAAAATCTTGCATTAATTTTGTTAAAATATCTTGCATATACATAATTTTTCCCAATAGAATAACGAACACCCTTATGCAACCGAAAAGACTAAATATTGGCCACTCACTAAAGTAAACAATTGGAAACCACTTTCTTATTAAAAAAACTCTACTATGTAAATTTGGCATTAAACCCCACTAGCTGGTAAAATCAATGGATCTAATACCACTGTAGTATCCCAACTTGGTTTACATGATAATTCTTTAATTTATTTTATTTGACACATGTACCATTTATTAAACAATTTGCATTTCAAATTTTAATATAAACAACAACATATATATATTGAAATATATCAGCTTAAACTCATACATTATAGCAATAGGAATGCAAACATGTAAATGGCAATAGCAAATACAATTTAGTACTAGCTTTTTCAATGTATTGTTTTGACATATAAAAACCTAGAATGTAAGTAGCTCATGCTAACTTAGAAAATATAAGGTCTGAGATACAAAACATAAGTGTAACACAAACTACAATCTGCTATTATATTCAGACTCTATTATTGTTAGGAGCAGGGTTATAATGGTATTGCTCCAAATGAATTATGACTTCATATAGTAACATTAAAGTTTGGAATTATAAATGTTTTTCAACATAAACTCTAACCTAGAATATGGGATGCTCAGGAATACAAAAACAACCTCAGTTATCATTCTATACTCCCCACGCAACAACCATTAAGTTAAGCATAACTCCTTATGAAGGTTCCCTTGCTAGGTGTAAAGACCCACGGTTGGAATGAGTTTGGGCAGCTTTTATAGCTATTGTTATTCTTCATAAAATACACCTAGAATGCATATAAATACTCATCACAAGACCACCACTAGCATGAAATAAATTGTTAATTGTTAAACAGACCCATGGCTAGGCAAATGCATCCATAACACCTTCAAAAAATAACAAACTCAAATGGTATTCACATCAACCACACCCCTCAGTGAGGTATATAATAATGACAATATAACTTGAAATCACATAATATCATCATAAAGGTTCATGCCCAGGTTGAGAACTCTCACACCATAGAAAATGGAGTCTCTAGAAACAATCAATAGTAATAAACCCAATGCCCAATCTTAAAATGTAACACATGAAATAAATAAATAAGTGCCATAGTTAGGATGATTAACTCCAAAGTATGGTGACTAGCTCTACTTATGCCAAATCTATACTCTCAATAAAAAAAATATACCCCTAAGCACCAGTCAACAAGTAAATAAACTCAAATATTCATATGAGCCAATGATATAATCGTTAACCTACAAGTTTGTCTCTGAAAGAGACCCACAAACTTGTGCAATAACACCCATAATGGAAGACTTGGATTATCTCCCCTCAAACCAACTAGGGCACAATCATTTCACCACTAAAACTGATCTTCCCTAGAAGATTTTTGTTTTCTAAGGGTTGAGATGAACTTGGTTCAATATCCTAACCCATAAGGGTTTCAATAAGAGAAATAAAATAAACTAAAGCTATACAAATGAGCTCACATAACCTCCTTTTATACTTTTCCCCCAAACTCTCCAGAAGCTTCTATTATAAAATTCACTTTTTATTAAAACTCTTTTTTATCTGAAAATGACCTTTTTATTACAATAATCATATTTTGACATGCAAGGTCCCTGTATAATATATCCAAGATTTAAAACGTCTCATTCTAGTTCCAACAAGCTATAACACTAAGGTTCTTTTTGAATATTTTAATTGATATTTAGCAACCTTAGTAAATTAATTAAAATATAACCATTAATATAGTCATTTTGTGGAAACTATCAGAATCAGAAACTGACTACATAAGAATGATCTTGATAAAGAATAATGATATATGGAGTCGACTGGGTGACTTTATAAAACTAGAAACTCCCTCAAATAATCTTGAAGCCCAAACTGGAGGCTAGAAATAACAACTAAAAGCATCAAATAAATGCTCTAAATCATCTAAGCTTATTGGTAATATCAAATTACTCGATCAAGCAAATACAAACCCAAAAAACCATCTCCAACTATAAAGTAAGAGAACCCTAAAATGGGGACATTACATTTACTATGGAATTTGAAATATATTCTCACCCATATATAGAGAATACTAATTTATGCTCTTAGGTTGACACATTTTTAATTGATTATTTATCTTTCCTCATAGCTATTTTTTATTTATGATTGGTAAATTATTTTTTGTGACTTTACTAAAAGATTGTATCCTTCTTTCAGTTTAAGGTATTTTTTAGACCACTTTGTAAGGTTTATCATGTTGCTTGGTGTAGTCATATAAAATTTCAATTGAGTGTTAAGAGTGTTACTTGAGACCACCTATCCACAACTTAGCCCTAGACCTATCTTAGGGCCTATTTAGACACTTATCTAGAATTCATGTAGGCCACATGTGTCCCTAAACATCCCTAAATTAGTCCTAGACCCTCACTTTAGAATCTTGGCCCCTAGTGCCTTAGGTATTCCACCTAGACACTAACACCATAACTTGGAAAGTAGTGTCAATGGTGCTAGTGTCCCAATTTGAGCACTATTATCATTTTCCCACCTTTTGTCACCAGTAAATATATTTTCAAATCTATAATGAATAAGGTCATCCTAGACCTCTTTCAAGACCCACACAAGCACTATAATGATATATATACATGAAATTTATCCCTTTATTCACTAGATGGAAATAAGATGAAAATAATACAAACTAGCTTAGAAAAAGTTGTGTACAACCAATATTATCAATCCCTATTCTACCCTACTTCTTTATGCAATCATCTATAGGCATCCCAAGGTCAAAATAATTGGATTTTTATTCTCTATCATCACTCAAAGAACTCATAATGAAATTCATACTAGCTTCATTTAAAATTGCACCAACACTTAGGTGGATAAACTATATCAGGCTTGATCCCTCCTTAGAGTATTGATATGTAGGCAAATCTCATAACAATGGGGTGTTGAGGATATCCAGCCTACCCCACTAACATTAGACTTTTCTACTTGTGTCAATCAGATACCTTGATGACATGGAGGTCTTGCATTTTATATGCAAAATCAATCAAAATAGGTCACTGATAGGGAATCATAACTTGTGTGCACAAGTTTTAGCTTGGTAGATTACGACATAGGTATACCCAGAATCTCAAAGTAGTTCTACATAGAGGACACTAGCACCAAATGGAAGACACTAATGCCATTAACACTACTTTCATATTAAGGTGTTATTATCTAGTAAGGGTTTTAACACTTAGATCTTGTTCATGACACTCAAATTAGCTCATGTCCCATTTTGTAGCCTCTAAATCATTTGTCTTAGTGAATTTCTAGGTAATTACTTATTTGCATCATTCATTTTTATTATTAAAAATGTTAGTTTAACTCAATTATTTCAAAAATCAATGGTTATATTTATTGCATATTTTATACCTTGATTTACTATACTCACACCCTTTCACAACCTAGGGCTTACACTTTATAATCATAAAAATTTAAATCATTTGGTGAGCCCAACTTACTTTGAACACTACTAAAAACCTAGCCTTGTATATTCTTAGGGTTTGTATCCTTTTGTTGTCTATGCTTAGATATTAGATATAAAACATCATATTTATTTAAGTATTTAATTCTTGCAATCTTTCATAAACTAAATTTATTTAATGTTTTAAAGTATAAAACTGTCTATTTTCCTACTTCCCAACCTAAAATGGCAAAAATAAATGGCCAATTCAATGAAACTAATAAGAGACAATTATAAGATTTCATTTCCAAACATTTAGATATTAAAAATGACGTTATCGATATTATCTACAAATAAATTAAAAAAGCCAATAATGGTCAATATTCCACTCCCACAGATAAAAATATTCTTATACCTACTTTGGGGGAAACTCAGCTTATATAATAACCTATTTTCACTCAGCAACCTTTAGTAGAAACTAAACATACTATGGCTAGTACACGCTTGTCTTCTCCTAATGTACAATCTGTTATGTATGATATTCATTCTCTATAGGATAATGTGTTACATCTTGAGCATGGTGCTACTAGGCCATCACATGCCTTGGATTCTCATGTTATTTTACATACACCATTAACACAACACATAGTGACAAATTCCTTATCATCCATATTTTTTCCACCCAAAATTACTTTGTATGATGGTAAGGGTGATTGAGAGAATCATTTATGATTCTTCCATGTAGCATGTTTGGACTATGTGTCCAATGATTAGTTTCTCACTAAGTTGTTCCCAGGCAGTCTAAAGGATTCTGCATTATAGTGGTTCTATGATATTACAAACTAGTCTATCACAACATTAATCCGATTGGAAGATATGTTTTTGGAACACTTTTCAATCAACATCAATGATAAGATCTCATATGGTCAAGCATCTCAACTTAAGCAAAAATCCAATTACCCTATAATAGAATATGTCTTGTGATATAAAACTATATTGGACAAGATGAATATCCCCATAGTAGATAGAGAAATCCAAGACATACTCAAATAGAGTTTACTACCAACATTTCATGAAGTTATCTTTTTAAATAAGTTTCTAACGTCCACATATTTATGCCATGGTGAAATAAATGGAAGTCAAGCTTCTCTCTATGGGCAAATTAGAATACACAAGTGATTAGATTCAACTACTAAGAGTTATAATAAGCCTCCATACAAAGTAAGGGCACTAAAAACAAGAGTGATGAAAAGGCCATAATTAACGTAGCTTCAAATCCATCTCCTTGTTTGGTTTTATCAACTTATCCATGAAGATATTTTAAAAACCTTTTAAAGTCACTGGCATGTGCTTTACAATAGCTCTTAGAATGAAATGTCATATCTCTCCCTCCCATGAAAGAGGTTGATATGATTATGACTCTTTCAAAGAGTTATGATAACAATGCATTCTACAACTATCATAGGGAAACATGCCATACTACAAACAAATGCATCACTTTGAGACATAAGATACATGATTTGATTGAGGAAAACATCATTGATGTGGATAGAAATATAGAGGAACCTAAATTTCAACCAATAAAATCTAAGGAACTGAAAATATTTTTGGATCCATTTCCAAAACATACATATAATGAGGCGGGAGGCACTTCAAGTGTTCACTATACATGTCAAGCATATATATAGCACTAGCATCCTATCATACTAATAAAAAGAACACACACTGCATATATACTATCATCAGTGTATAGCATACTACAATACCAGCTAGACCTCTGATTACTTTCATAGATTAGGTGATTGTCAATGATGATTGAGATTTATATGTACTCTTTGTATGAGCATATATTGATCATCATCATCCTATTCAAAGTCTCATGGTTGACAATGGGTTGATTATTAATATGTGTACCATTACACTTATATATCATTTATGTTATTTAGAGGACATTTCTATGACTAATATAATTATTCAAGGTTTTAGTGGCCATGTTTAGATCTGGGGAGATTATATTCTATTACAGTTTGGGATACCACATATGGCCACTAGGTTCTTAGTCATAACTAGTGAAGGCAAAAATGACATGTTATTAGGTAGACCAATGATATAGCAGCTTCAATCCATTCCATCCAATGTATATAGATGCCTAAAGTATATATAAGATAATTAGGTGGTCACAGTTGAGGGACTTCCATATGAATATCTTTTACACATCCCATAGGCAGTTTAATGCAGCTACTAGTTATAGTTCTAAGCACAGTTTCCATCAATACACCATAGATTTTAGTTAAGCCACCAGTGAAAGAGAGTCTACTTCTATAGTGATACCATGTATGCATACTCTCCGATGGAGACCCTAATTAGAGAGACCCGTGCATCATAGATATGTTATATATTATAGAGAGCTTCTCTCTACCCATTTCATTCAGAGATCAATGTTATTGAATTCCTAGAGTTCTTAGCACAAGGCATCCATGCCAGTTACATCATATTCTACTAGATGGGTCCCTAAGACCCTTATATTTCATAGGGCACCCTAGTTAGATTCATGGACTCCTATCACCACTCCACAAGTAGTGTCAGCTATAGATCACTCAGTACAATAGGTTTTGAGATCTTAGTTACCTTTTCACAAAGCACATATGATTATTATTCATTTATTTGACACATGACACCTTGATAGTGAGTCTCTTGTGAGACTCATTAGTTAGTATGATCCTCCCTACTTGTACATAGTTTACTTATTTCCTACTCCTTGTATATAGTTTGATTTTCATGTTACTTGTACAAAGCTTATATCCAATAAATACAAATTATAGATTGTATGCATTTCCATGTTTACATTTCTTATATTTTCCAAGCACTGCATATATAATTTATCGTAGTATACTCAATTTTAATCATACATACATGATTCACTTGTTATTATCGATTGTTTACATATTGCTATAGGACTCATTTTGATCACATAGGTCTAGATTTTTTACTATCTACCCATTGGGGGCACATACATAGGTTCCTCATTTTACACATTCACTCATTTAGGGGCATCTTGTACACAATTATGATTACTAGGTTATATCATTCTAGACTACACTAATTATTTACTGATTACTACTACTTTAGACTCATCTTATGTACATATTTTATATTATATATATTTGTACCACTTGTTCATGCATACTTTCATTTCTATCTTTCCTATATTAGACTCAATTGTGTCTTTCTACTTCTACATATATTCGAGGGCATTTACATATGCCATTATTCTACGAATTTATGCCACTTTATTTAATTTTATGTATGCTTTGGACATGTGCCTATGTCCTTGTGTGTGCCTTAATGATTGTGTATGTGGACATTTGAACATGTTCTTCCATGGGTGTTCACACCAACCTACTTGGTATTTGCATATGTATACATTTCAACATGTCCTTGTATGTCTTGATTTTTCAAATTTAGTTACATGTGCCCATGTCCCTTGTATTATGTCCCCTCGGCCTATTTTGCATTTGTTATGTGTTTTATATGTATTAGTTCATGTATGAATCATGGCCATCAAACTTATATTACTTTTTTCCCACTCCAATTTTAGATGCCATGAGGGACCTCATGTATCTCCACTTCCTCCTTAGGTGCCTTGATGGAAATCATTCCCCATCCCCATAAGTACCTACTTAATTTATTTCTTCGATTTATTGTTCATATACATGCTTACATTATTATATCTATCTCGATATCCTTGTGAATGCTATATATAACATACATAATACATTATAAATATATGCTCAAATTATATTACATTCTGATGTCATGAATGTACATTATATTGATTTTGTCAGAAAACTTTATTTATTATTGATTAAAAAAATGTACAGACTTATTTATACTACAAAAACATAGTTCTAGAAAATTCATTAGCTATTATTCTACAAAATTTAGAACTAACATTCTAGAGTAGTCATGGACTGACTCTATAAAACTTAGAAAATAATGTAATAAAATGGTTTACTAAATATACAAATGATACACTATCATTCCTCCCCTTATTAATTTATTTTTATAAATGTGATCCCTAAATATCTTAAATTTCACCTTTCCAAGTGATTTGGTGAGTATATCTATGATCTGTGCATCTATAGGGCAGTACTGAAGCTGGATGTGGTGGTTTAAAACTTGTTCTCAAATGTAGTGGCATTCAATCTCTATGTATTTCATTCTTTCATAATAAATGGGATTCTTTACAAGATTTAATACTCCTTGATTGTTGTAATGAATGATAGGTGGCTCTTTTTATATATATCTAATATCTACTAGTGTGCGATATAACAATATCATCTCATACATAGTTCCACATACAATATGATATTCTACCTCAGTGGATGAGAGAGAAACATAAAATTTTCTTCTTACTAATCCATGAGATTGGTCTAGATCCAAGATGAAATATGTATCCTAACATTGAATTTTTGTCATGAACAAATCTGGAATAGTCTGAGTTAGTGTGTCCTTGCAAGAACAACTAGCTATTGTTTTTATATTATAGGCCATATTGAAGTGTATCTCAAACATATCTCAAAACATGCTTTAATACAGCCTAGTGACATTTCTTTAGTTCCCGCATAAATTTGGAGAGATAACTCACAATAATATATATATATATATATGGTCTAGTGTAGGTCAAGTACATGAGACTCTCAACAAGCTATCTATAGAAAGTTTTATCCACTTGAGGTGAGTCCTAGAATCGAGAGAGTCATAAACCTTTCTCCATCGGTGTTGATAGTGGCTTAGAATCTGACATTTTGTACTTTTCTAGGATTGTCTTGGCATATTTTATCTAGGAGATAAAAATGTGATTTGGCATTTACCATATCACCAAACCAAGAAAGTAATGTAGTAGCCCCAAATCGATCATGTCGAAGGATATTTTGATGTCATTCTTCACAATATCAACCTGATCTTCTAAACTTATAGTGATCACAAGATCATCCACATATAGAACAAGAATGATGATATTTTTTCTTACCTTCTTTATCTAGAAGTTAGAATCTGAGGGGCTATAAGTAAAACCATGTTATAAAAGGTGATCATCTATTTTAGTGTACTATGCCCTAGGAGCTTGTTTTATTTCATATAGTGATTTGATGAGATGACATACCTATTTAGGATGTTTTTCTTCAACAAATACTTCTGGTTGGGTCATGTATACTTCTTCTTTCAGATCACCATTAATAAAAACACTTTTGATGTTCATCTAATGAAGTCATCATCCATTCTATGTTGCCATTGCACAAACAACTTTGATGGTCTTCATATTTGTAGTGGATGCAAAGGTTTCTCCATATTCAATGCCTTCTTTTTGAGCATATCCCTTTGGTACTAGTCATGCTTTATGTTTTTTGATAGATCCATTTGCCTTGTATTTTGTTTTGAAAACCCATTTGTAGCTTATGGGTTTCCTTCCTGTAGGTAGATCAATCAGTTCTCAAATCTGATTCTTCATGAGTGAGTCATACTCAACATCCATTACTTTTTTCCATTATGATTGATTTAAAACTTCACAAACATTATCAGTTTTATAGCTATCAATAATTGTACTCATGAGTGCAAAATTTACCTCATGTCTTGTTTGACTCCTCATTCTAACTATGGATGAATGGGGGTTTTTGCTGGTACCTAGTACTCGACTTTGGATGAGAACTTTGCTACTATTGTATATAACTACTTTATTGATTTGAAGAACTACATGGTGGATGTTCTAAATATCCAATATCAACATATAGATCCAATTGCAGCTCTTATTCTTGGTGAGAAGGCTCCTCATCATATGACTCAAGAAGTAATCAGTGAGAGGTGATCGATATTAATTCATTATTCGACATCTGAAAGGATGATTCATCAAATACCACATCTCTGCTTTCATAGATTTTCCTCGACTCGATATCCTTGAAATGATATACCTTTAAGGTTTTGCTATAGCCAAATAGGATGTACATAATTATTTTGGACTCAATTTTATTTCTATTCTGAGCTGGTACATGCATGTATGTTGTGTAACCAAATACTTATAAATGAGAAATATAAGGATTTTTACCACTCCATACCTCTTTAGGCATTTTCTCCTTTAAAAGTTTTATTGGTGCCTTGTTAAGAAGATACATAGCTATCTGAACTACTTCTACCTAATAGCATTTCTCTAACTTGGCTATTGATAGCATGTAGCGAGCCATTTCCATCATAGTGTGATTACATCATTCAATAATGCCATTCTATTGGAGCATGTAGGGAACAATCAATTTTTTTTAATTCCTTGTTGGTTTAGGAATGCCAAGAATTTCTTTGATGTGAATTCCCCCATTGATCTATGTGGAGGTGAATTAGAGGTTGTTTGGTCTCCTTCAAAACCTATTGATAGAAGGCCTAGAAATGATGGAGGGCCTCACTCTTCTTTTTTAGGAAGAATACCCACATCTTCTAGGATTAGTCATGCATAAATAGTTGGAAGTACTTGTATCTAGAGAATGAAGTGGGTAATGGGCCATTTAGATCAGTATGTACAACCATCAAATGCTACTTGGCATGAAAAGATCTATCTCTGAATGGATCCTTGTGTTGTTTACCTATAAGGCATCTAGGGCAAATGCGCGAGGAACTAGACAAATTTGGAAGTCCATGTACCATCTCTTTAGAAGTTAGTATAAATATATAAATGATAAATAACCATAATGGTAGTACTAGAGGGTAGTGGATGACACCGTTGAGGTAGATAAAGCTACTGTAGAAGATGAAACTACATCTAAAACAAACAACTTATCTTTTAGAAAAGCTTTAGTAATAACTCTACCTTTTCATGAAATTAGGCAAGTTTTGATGCCATTTTTGACAAGAAATTCCAACTTAACTTGAATATTCAATAGTTGACTGACTGATAAGAGATTGAATGTCAAACCAAGAACATATAATACCTTTGTAAGTGTACATTTTCATGTTTGAAAGGGAATGGTAACTTGACCTATTCTTGCTATGACATACTCCTTATCATTAGTAATTCCAACCTGATCTCTAGTGGGTTAGTCTATCAGTGAATCAAATAACTTCTTGTCACCTATCATGTGTTTAGTGGAACCTGAGTCAATCAACTAATATTACTCATGGGCTATGAAATTTAGGAGACTAGAACTACATTTTTATCTTCATCAGTTGTTACTTCATCAGATTCATCTTTTTGTTGGGTAGCGAGATGTCCCTTCTACTTCCAATGATAGGGACATCTTTTTGACTTCTGAGTATCATCACACCGTGATGTGCTTGGCTTGCTAGTAGATCCTTTGTTTTGACTATTATACTAGCAGTTGTCTATGTCGTGAGTGTTGGTGCAATAAATGTGACACCAGCTCATTGACTTCTGATGATGAGATAATTGTTTTTATTATTTCTATAGTGGCTTTTTTGGAGGTATCTTGCATGATCTTTGACCTCATTACTACTTCATTTTAAGATCTTTATCTTGAGACTCAACTTGTGGTGAATTGATGGCCTCTTCCTGCTACAATAGGTTCATGAGATCTTCAAATGATACTTTATATTTCTAAATATTCAGTGTCATTATGAACACTCTAAATTAAGAAGGGAGTTATTGTAAGGTGATCAAGACCAAAGTTTAGTTATCTACCATTTCACCAAGAGCTAACAACTTTATTCATAGCTCAACTACTTGACGTAAGAAATCCTTAATTATTTCATTGGACTTCATATTGAGCATATGAAGTTTTGATTGTAGATGAAGAATATTCATCTAATTATTTACCTCATATATAGTTACTAATTTGTCCCATATTATCTCTACATTATCAGCATCCTTGATATGCAGTTGCACATCATTGGTGATGCTTAGCATGATCAACATTAGGGCCTTAGAATTAGACTATTCATACTTTATGAGTGCATTGGGATCAATTGAAAATCATGTTGTCCCTATCATGATGCCCCATAATCCTTTTAATTGAAGGGTTGTACACATTTTTGTTTTTCATGTAGCATAATTTGGCCCTTTTAGTAGTTGTGCATCTGATAAAATTAATTTTGGAGTAGACACCTTTAAAAAATTATTTTATTTTATTATCTTAAAAGAAAATTACAAGTCTTACTAGAGAGAAAAATGGGTTCAAAGATGAGAATGATAGTTATGTGTTGAGAGATGACAATGCTTATAGGGGCATTCTACCTCATCTTCACAATCAGCCTCATATCTGACATTGAGTTGTTCTCAAATTCTCTTTATTTGGTAATGTATGTCGAACATGAAATACTACAAAAGGTCTTGTTGAATAAGCTCATTGAATTGAAGTTTACCGATATCATGTAGTGCTTCAAGCAAAGTGAAATAAAAAATAGAGTTTTTTTGAGTATCTCAATCATTTTCTATGGCTTACGAGACTTTTTTCTTGCTTTCAACTATTCCAATACTTTCTCTTATATTTGAAATACACATTGATCTTTCTCATGATGGCCACACATCCTTGTAAATGGATATGTTTTCTTGATCTCATGCTCTACTTTGGAATTACAATCTTCCAAGATAGGGCATTTTGGTTTATCCATCCAGTGACAAATCCACTTGGTCCTTGCAAAGATTCAGACCCTTTTATCAAAAATCCACACATTCACACATGCTATGAAGAAGACTATAGCTATGTTCTCCTCTAATAAATTAGCAGGGTTTCCTGTCATGAACTAGAGTTCCACTAAAATGTTGTTTTTTTATTATTATATATATTTTTATAGCTATATCACTGTAAATTTTTTTAGTGATTTTCATGTTGCCTATTTGCATTGTGTGTTTGTAAGTCACTCTAGGCATCATTGTATTGGTTTGTTCTTATTTTGAGAGACTTCACTGGCTCTCCCAAATGCTTTGTCATGTCACTGGAATTTTGATCAAGTGTCCACCTTTCAAACCTTCACTACTCTTTTCTCCCAAGTGGTTGTGTCACCTTGGTAGAATGATTTTTAGTGATTTATAATTATCTATTAAGCTTCCACACTTCTACTATACTATCTATACTGGTAGTTCTCTTCACTACTCCTTTTTCACACTCATAGTTGCTACTCCTTTTCCACACTCCTAGTCACTACTCCTTTGTTGCTGCTCTGATACCATAGATGTTTAGGAAAATTTGTTTCTTATTGATTAAAAAATAGATATATATAGGCTTATTTATACTCCATCTACAACGGTTGGCATTACTAAGTTGTCCTTCAACTACATATTAGAGTGGCCATAGAAATGACATATTTATTTCTAATTATAGTTACACATATTCAATTACATTATGTTTAATCCAGTTATAAATGCATATACTAGAAACATGTAGGCAATGATGGAGTCATAATCTACTTGATTCCTTGAGCCACATACATGAGAGGGTTAGACACATCATTAGTCCAATCCAAGCTATTCATAGGTTACGATCTACTGAATAGGGGTGGAAAATGATGGATTTAAGGCCAACTTGAGTTCTTGATCCACCCACACATGGGAATGGATCAAGCCATTTTGCTCCATCTAAGTTATTCATTGATTTATCACTAGTTACATGCACACATAAGTTTTCACTAGGTTTGTGCATTGGTTCAATACCCGATGAGGTTTATTCATTCCTTTCCTCTATCTTATTTATTTACTTAGTTTTTTTCTTTTGATTTTTATCTCTTAATGATGGATTTATTTATGCATGCTTCATTTCTAGGACATGCAATGGAGCATGATTCACACACTCAAATCTAGATTCATAGTATTCACTTCTTAGCTAAGTCTAGGTACATTTATTTTCCTTTATCCTAGTATTTTTACTTTTCTACGTCTATAGAATAAAGACATAGAAAATGTAGTCATCTAAAATGTCACTTGAGTGCTTAGAGTGTTACTTGAGACCACTTATCCACAACTTAGGACCAGAACTATCTTAGGGCCTATTTAGACACTTATCTAGCCTTTGTGTGGGCAACACACATCTATAAACATTCCTAAACAAGTCCCAAATCCTCAATTTATCATTATATGCCCTATTGCCTTAGCTTTTGCGACTTAGACACTAATGCCATAACTTGAAAAGTAGCACCGATGATGCTAGTGTCCTAGTTCAGGTGTTATTATCCTTTTCCTACCTTTTATCACCAATGAATATATTTTTGAATAAAAACCACCTAGGGTACCTATTTTAATATTTTCATAAGTTCTATAATAATAAACATACATGACTTTTAGTTCTTTATTCACTAGATGGAAATTAGATATAAATAACACCAACTACCTCAAAATAAGTTGTGCACAATAAAGGTTATTAATCCATATTCTACCTTACTTCTGCATATATTATCTATATCCATCCTAAGCTCAAAATACATAGATTTATAGTCTTTAATACCACTCAAATAACACAAACTAGCATTTCTAGCATTTGTACTTGTTTCACTTGCATTTGCACCACCACATAGGTGGGGATAACTACATGAGGCTTGATCCTCTCTCAAAGTATTGGTATGTAGGTAACTCTCATCAAAATAGGGCGTTGAAGATGTCCAACCTACCCCACTAACATCACACTCTTATAATTGTGTCAATAGAATTCTCTAAAAACATGGAGGTCTAGGGTTTTATATGCAAAATCAGTCAAAACAAGTCACCAATAGGAAATCATAACTTGTGCACACATGAACTAGCTTGGCAAACTCCAACACAAGGGCACCTAGAATCTCATAGTAGTTCTATGCAAAGGACACTAGGAAGAAAATGAGGATATTAAATCAATTAGAGCTACTATCTAGTTACGTTTCTATTATCCAAGAAGGGTTTTAAAACTTGGATCCTATTTATGACATTTGTATTAGTTCCTATCTTGATTTGTAACTTCCAGGTTATCCATCTCAATTAGTTTCTAGATAAGTACTTGTTTGCATCATTTATTGATATTTTTATAAATATCAGTTTAGCTCAGTTATTTCAAAAATCAATTGTTGTATTTATTGCATATTTTGTAACCTAATTTATTATATTCATCCCCTTTAACAACCTAGGGTTTACACTCCATAACCCTAAAAAGTTAAATCACTTGGTCATCTATGTAATTCTTTTGAGAGTATGGGTTTTTAATTTAATTAATTTTCTTTTGACATGGACATTGGGTTGAATATTTTAGTGAAATTTTTGGTATCATGGGAATAGGCCCCTCATTGTTTCCTAAGTCTAGTTTTTAGTGTCAGATTTTAAAATAATATATTTTATCTTGGTTCATAGCTTTGGTGAAAAATATTTCCTAGTTCATGGCTTCAATCAGATGCATTTACCCTAATAATAATTTAAAAAAATGAGTCACATAATTAACACCCACTATCATGCACTGTAAGATTCAAACATAAAATGAGATACACAACGAACACCCAATGTCATGCAGAGTAAGAATAACATGGAAATATAGTTACAAATTGTACTTTCAATTTTATGCATAGTAATATTCATATAATATACACTCAATGTAATGCAAAGCTATGTCAATACAATTTAATAATTAAAGATCATTACATGCAACATGCAATATGCAACAACATCAAATAACAAGAAACATTAATTTAAAGAATCAATAGATGTCATCATCACACAAATAATATATAGTATCCATATAATATAGCACCCTAAGTAATATACATAAGATAAATTCATGTGTAATCATCACAAGTAGCTCAATATTATCAATAGAATGGTCACAAAAATATTTAACCTATTAATATATATGAAGATTTCCCAATGTAAACATGCCAAAAATTTAGGAATGTATCCATGGTAAGGAATGTATTGAATATATTTCCAATTCATATATAACCAATATGAGCCGCATCTCATTCATGTATACTATGAAATTCATGTGCATAATTTTTTTTATATATAAGGTACCATTTATGGCATAAATAATAAATGAATGTTGTAAAATATCCACATATGTCATGAATAGGTCTAGATTTTTTAGAATTTTAGAATATTTTGAACTGTTTGAAGCTAATCAATGATTCCATGAATGGGATGCTCCCATGTAGAGCATGGGGCAATTATAATGAGTGTTACCTTTCGTGGGTGAGTAGTAACACATGTATCTATATATCATAATATAAGAGTAATCTCATGTTGTAACATATTCATCATAAACCATATGATAATGTGTATGATATGTAACTTTAGTAAACATAGAATATTATAAAATATATTGCATGTTATGATAATGTTCTTGTGTTAGGTTTGGAACACATGACACAAGATGCAAAACTAGCTTTAAACATGATGGTGTAGGTAATGGATAGTGAAATGGAATAGACATCTAATGTGATTGCTACCAAGTATTCATATACTACGAAGATCAATTACTTTTCCCTAAACTATCTACATATAGTTAACCTGTAGAAATTATATAATTGGATAGGGTGTAAATTTTTTAGGAAAGTTTTACACTCAATCAGATACTCATATGATATACATGGAACTATAATCACTCTATTTTTATATGAATAAAATATGCATTGGTGTACTGTTGATGGTATTGTATGGATTTTAATTATCTAAGTAGGTGATAACAACATGTCGAATGTTGTTTCACTACATATAACTATGAGTAACATGGCAATTACTATAGTGCATGCACTAGGTGGTAGGAAAATTCTTATAATTTGGTTTTTTTTCACTTTCGATTGAATCATTTTATTCTTTTTTTAAATTAATGAAGTCCTAATGTGTATCAAAATATAGTAATAATTTTCATTATGCAAACTTTTCCACTTGATCTATCATCCACTATGAAACTTTGTATAGAATGTGAGTCAATGTAGCTGCACATAAAAAATGATGCATAATTAGAATCATTGTCTAAAATTTATTGTTAGTTGAGTGTGATAGTAGGTATGTGTAATTTATAGTCTCAATTGTAAAAATCATATCATCTAAAGGATTCTCCTCCTTAATCATAAAATCTTAATAATTTAAAGAAGGGTGTGCATTGTAATTCATATGCACTTCAGAGTTAGTGTTTGTCTCTTGTCATACATGATTATCAAAGTGATTAAAAAATATTTTGAACTTTACATCCCTATTAATCTATATCCTTGTTTATGAGTAAATCTAGATAAATCAAGTCCAAGAGGAGTTTAATGTAGGATTAAAGTAATAATAAATAGATAAAAGTACATAAATGGACCAAGTGTGATAAAACATCTCATAGAGAATATGGAAAATAGTCTTGCACTAAAATTAGATGTTTACATATATTTAAATAGCATCTATTTATTTATTTATTTATCTTTAAAATTGACTATGTAGTATCCAAAATTAATTTGGCAATTTATTATGTTATTTGTCTCTTTTCTCTTTATGTACTTTATTAGATTTCATCTTATTCTATCAAATATATAGATCATACATATTATTAAAAAGTATTTTCTATTAATTAAAAATAATAATATACATTATTAATTATATAAAAAAAGTGAGTGGAATGAAAACATACTAAGAGAAAATATCATATTTATCACAAAGATTAAGAGTGAGCTAAACAAATTTTATTAATTAAAAAATTAAATAAATAAATCTTTAAATAAATTTTCAATCAAATTATTTTTAGCATAGCATGTAATAAAATAAAGATTACATCGTGCAACCAAAAACCAAGACAAAAGAAGATTAGAGCATGGAGGAATTAAAGCATATTGAAGAACCATAGGATTTTGGTTTATCGCTCCGATAATTATCAGTGGGTAGTTATGCTATACCATGTATCAATTCCCATATGTAAATAGTTTTATTTGTATTTTCACCATCCATTAGATCATGTCTCATCAAGGAAATTGGTAAGGTTAGGGGAGGGAATTTCTATCATTATTGAGACATCCATCTACCAATGTCTAGTAAAGTATAAAAAGATCCATGTCTATGACAATATTAATTAGGCGAAGGACATTACAAATGTAACAAGAGCCGTGTTGTGGCTTCACTACTTGCCTTGCTTGAATCTTTCTTTTATTGTCTCTTTATTCTCTTGTTCTTCTTCTACCATGCTATATTGATATATGTATTACTAAATGCCTAAATGAGTAATTAGAAAATGGAGAAATTAAATACTTTGTTTTATAATTTTTAGGGCAACAGGGAGATTTACATTTGCATACTACGGAATGTGAAATGAATAATTGCAATAAAAAACTGTGGAATGCAATGTGAAAATGCATTCATAAAAGTTGTCACCGACAAAGAGTTACTGAAATATGGCATAGCAAAACTACTCTGCCTGAGGTGTAATCATTGACATAGTTTTCTTCATCATGTCAATTGACATATTTGGATCTGAAAACATATGTCCTTGTATATTTTGTGCCTGACCTTTTTGGATGAATAAAAGCCCATTTTCCTGCAAATATGTATCAACCATACCCCAAAATTATTATTTGATGTGAGATAGTCTTCTAAAACAGATTTTGAATTCTGATGTCATAAAATTACATTTTGTGCAAGGAAGGTTCCAAGATCGAACCATACAGGACATTGGATTACAGATTAGAAAATGGGTAATTAAAAAAAACTAACCAAAAATAATACTTCATTGGACAAAATAAAATAGCTCATTCATGTAGTATGCCCTGCGTCCACAAAAGGACATTCTGGGGATCAAAGCCACCAAGGCCTTCAAATTATTGTCCCTCAAAATTGTTTCTCTGTAACACAAACATCGAAATGCAGGCACCCAAGAAGAAAGAAATCCAACTAGTAAAAATAACTTGGCCAAAGTGCAGGTCGTAAAAAGAACGGTAGGGAGATGGTAAAGGAGGTGGAACAATGCATCAGGTCGTTCAATGTATGAGGAAACACGAATTAGGATTTGGATAAACCTTATGTCCACCATGGAAGAACCAGAAACTTACCAAATCCAACCACAAAACATATATCCGCCATTCTTGCATCACTGCGAAGAGCTTGTTGGAGCAGGTCATGTAAAAAGAGCAGCTATCGGCCAGAGGAAGAAGATGCATTGTCAGGGTTCATTGCCATGCTACTGCCAAGGACACAACTGGCATTTTCTCGGAGTCCCTCTAGCGGCACACTATCCACAGCTGTTGCTTAACATGGGAATCCCAGTTGCCTCTGCCAAATTTTTATAACCCTTTTAAGCACACGTCTAAATAAAAAAATAGTGTTATAATTGGATTGTAGTGAAACAATTATTCACCAGTTGACAATAACTGAGAAAACAAATAAAATATTGTAGGCTACCCGCTAACTTTACAAAATTATTTGGACTTCTGCCAGCAATCAGCTTTAAAGTGGTAGTCAACTGCAGGGAATTAGAAATAATCGCCATCATAAGGGAAAATAGTAGTATCAGACAGGCAGGTACTAACAAAGGACTATGTCGCATGTTACTCGAACAATGTCTATTATAAATTTCAAAATCGTATTTTTATTTTTTCAATTTTTATAATTACGTAGAAAGGTGTTTTACAATGAAAAAGGGGTGAAGAAGATTATGATGTCATGACTGTATTAAGAAAAATGACGGACATATATTTTTAATTATTTTTAAAATAAATTAAAATTTTGAAAAGAATAGACACAATATTTTTAATATTAATTAAAAAATAAATAAAAACTGACATAATATTTAAAAATCAATAAATATAACCTTTTAAAAACATATAAATATAAATCAAAACAAATGAAATCAATAAAAATAATAAACATTCAGGTATGTCATGTACAGGGTTTTCGTTTTAGAGTTATTTGTCCCTTACATGGATCTATCCCGGGTTTTCGTTTTAGAGTTATTTGTCCCTTACATGGATCTATCCCGAGAATGGTATTATAGAACTTATTTTGATATTGGGGAGTTTGATCTTGGGTTAAGCTCATTTCCGTTGGAACCATTGAATGATTGTCCATGAAATGCACAGTAAATGTATGTGTTCTATGGAGGAACAGATGGTAAACCGGTTATATAATAAAAGGTCTTCTATATTTTTGAAAGATATGTTGGAGATATTTCATGGCGGCATACTGAAACGACGAAAGATATGTTGGAGATAGTTCTTAGTTACATAATTTTAATCAATGCCATAGATATTTTAATTGAATGAACAATAAACATTAATGTTTTGGAGAGTGAGGGAAGGATTTGTTTTTTTCACATCAAGCAGTTTGTCAATCAGTTCACACTTTAAGCATTCTTTCCACATAGAAAATAGTAAAGATGGTAGGACACCAGAACATTCAATTCCCAGAATTATGAAAATTTTGTTACCAAACATAAATTCAATCCCTACTTCAATTTAAAGCAAATTTCTGCATTTACACCTCTTTAGCTATAATTATTTCAAAGTTAAATATTATTTTAATTATTGTCATTTAAAAAAAATATTTTATAGATGAATTTGTGAGTTTAAGCATTTTGTTCGAGAATAAAGCTTCTCAAAAGGTGACAACATGGTATATTATGATATTGTTATCTTTTAAAAATAATAATTTATTTTATTGTTATTTTTATGTAGTTTTTTAATAAAAAATAAATAAATAATTTGTTTTAAATATAATAGTGGTAGCAGGTGTCAATAATTAATGTCATATTTTAAATTTGATAACTATTTTATTGTTATATAAATTTTTTTTATTTTTATTTGGAGAAATCAATTAAAATTTTGTAAAATCTCAAACATATTATAAAGTTCAAACTCCCTTTTTTTTTTTTACATTTTTAAAAAAAATTTACATAAAATTGAATCTAAATTAGCATATCTATTTTAGATAATTCTATGTAAAAGATATCAAGAGATATCATTCTCGAGGTGTCTATTCCACTTATGTCACAAATCCAAGTAAAATAAGTGAAATAAACGTCTTGAAAATGATATTTCTTAACATCTTTTACATAGATTTATCTAAGATATGTATGCTAGTATTTAACTAAATAAACAACATTACTTACAATTTCTCAAAATTAAAATTATTAAGAAGAAAATTATTACAATTTTTATTTTTATTATAAATAAAAATTAAATATCATGATATATCTATTTAAATGGATTTTTATTATTCCTTAGCATCAAAAAAGATTATTATTTATTTTCTATTTATTCTTTTCTATTTAATAACATAGGTACAACAAATTTGTATGAGGTAAGATCAAGCTTGAGATTTCATTTGAAATTTTATTTATTTATATTTGACTTTATAAGAGTATATAAGCAATTGGTGAATGGTAAATTTTAAAAAAAAAATATCATAAAGTTTTACAGTACAAAATTAAAAATAAAAGTATTGTTAATCGGTATTCTATTTATCTTTATAAATATTGTTAAACGGTATGGTGGATTTAACAGGGAAGAAAAGGTATCTTTAAGAATTTTTGAAATGAAATTAAATAGAGTTCAGTTAAGTTGGGTATAGAATATCAAAAAAATGTTCTTAATTTTTTATCCAAATTTTGTTTTCAATTACATTTCACAGATCTAAAACCGTCAAATAATAAAATCGTTATTTCTTGTTAATTTTATTTTTTTATAATATTTTCTGAAAATACTTTTAACACTCTTTTTTTATACTAATTTTATATAATATATTCTTCAATACTATAAACCATTCTTAACTTTTTATAAATATTAATATATAATATAAACTAAATTTCAATCATTTAATTATTATTTCATAACAAATATACGTAGAATCTCGGTTCTTCTAATTAATTTTCCCATGCTTGAAGCTAAAATGATATTTGTTTGGGAAGGGATTAGAATGATGTGATAAATAGAATTATTAAATTATAATATTTATATTTTATTGTTATCGACATAGCATGTTTTATTTCAGGAAAAGAATATATTATTTGGCATCACTTTCTTTCTCTCTTATTGCATCGTGTGTTTTAGGTGGTCGGGCTATAAAGGCCCTTTTCTGTCTTTTTGTGTGACACATTATACCATGTTAGGTTTTTGTGTAGAGTGGGTGGCTATCATCCTTTCCCTTACTAAGCTCATAAAATGCTTGGGTCGTGCTTGTTTGGTGTCGATAGGGTGTCCATAAGGAATGTGTGATTAGATTCTTAGCATAGTATGATTTAAGGGGATTTTTGGAGTTAGTCCCTTGAAAGAGGATATGAAATGAAAAAATTGAATGATTACGGTCCATAAATATGGAAGAGACATCAAATTAGGTATATTGATACTCTTTTTTCTAGATTTTATGTTCACTCTCAACAAAATTCAATTGACAACATGATTATATGTTATCGTTAGTTTTAAATATTGAATTTAAAAATAAAAATAAAAGATGTGGAGATGAAGATGAACATGACCCAGATTCAGGGGGATTAGTGGTTGTTTATGTTATCAGTGACATCTTTTATAAGATTAAATGGCAAGTTGGGTAGGAAAGAATCAATTCTATAGACTAGCAAAAAGAAGTTTATAGGTATAATTTGGAAAAGAAAATCAAAGTAGAAGTTGCTCACAACCCCTATTGGGTTTCTTCAAGAACCCTTGTTTAGGGAGCAAGTGAATCTACCAAGTGTTTCTATGAGGAGAGCCCTATCCCAGAAAAGTGTCGAGAGTGGAAGGAGAGGAAGACCTTCAATAGTTTGAATTTTATTTCGAGTTGGAAAACCAAAACAATAATGGGTTTTCTTCTATGGTCCTTTTATAGGGTGGATGGTAGAGGATACCACCCAAGGATTATTTTTAGGGTAAGATGTGTATTAGAGGAATCCACTCCCATGGTTCATTGAGTGGCATGGATATTAGAGGAGTCCATGATTTAACCCCATCTGATGGCTTGGACAATAAAAAAATCCATTTATCTCACCTGAGCACTGTAAGTAATTTGGTCTATTTTAATTTGCTAAATTTTGTAAAAAGTTGGTTTCTGGGTTTAGGAGGACCCTACCTTAATGTAGCCTTCTTTTAGTGTTTAAGAGTGCATAATAGAGGAGTCTACCCTTGATTCCTTCAAGTTACAAGATTCTAAGTAATCATCATAAGATTTCACAGAATCAGATCTGATATGGATGAAGCCTCCTCACAGGTTGTGGTTTTATTTAGACATGTTTGTACTCCTTAAGTATGCAAGGAATACGGAGTAAGGGAGAAAACTATGTTGAATTTAAAATCTATGGAGGACCCTACTCAATTCAAGTTGGTTTGGTTTGGGACGGATATAATATTCCCAACCAAATCTTGTCTTACTAGAGTGGATGATAGAGGAATCCACCATGCTAGTTTTAATAGGAGGAAATGCCTAGAGGAAGACCCAGGGGGCATAAGATGTTTTTCTCTTGATGGATTCTTGTTCTACATAGTAAGCTTCAGGGAAGTCCTGTAGAAAGATATTCAGCTCTTTAAGTTTCATTATTCTATAATATCCTTGACTCTACTATGGTTTTGGGAACCTTTAAAACCCTTAGGTAATGGTTGTGGGATTATCAAAACCCCCTTGTTATGCTTTGTAAAGGTTGAGAGATTCTCAAAACCCTCTTATTTTGACAAGGTTTTGGGAACCTTCATTGTGTTGTAGGTTGTGAGATTATTTAAAACTCTCATCTTATGGTTATGGGATCCTTAAAACCCTCTTGTGGTTTATTAGGTTGCGGGATCCTTAAAAACCTCATGTTTCACCAAGGTTGTGGAAACCTTCAAACCACTTGTCATGTTTGTTAGAGGTTGGGGCAGTCAAACCCTTTTTTTGTACTTGGTTGATTGAGGGATCATTTTAACCCTCTTTTTTGTGCTTGGTTCTATTTTGGTTGTGCTTCCAATGTGTAAAACCCTCTACTTAGATGTGGGTTTAGTCATCAAAACCCTCACTTATCCGGTTCATAGCTCTGATTTCAAAATGATTTTCCTCATCAAATAAAAAATAAAATATGTAAAAATGATATTTAGATATTAAAATATTATAAAAAATGATATTTAACATACTTAGTAGAATAAAAAGTAATTTATAATTAAATTGGTGTATTAGGAGAGAATGTTAATAATAGAAAATTGACAGGTTGAAATAAAAATAAATATATTATGTAATATTTTAAGAAAAAATATAATATGGCATTAGTTTATTTAGTGAAATCTTTGTGATTCATTTTTTTATTTTGTTACAAATCAACAATCAATACTCATGCATATTAACAATTAATTATTTTTATATGATAATTATAAACTTTTATCTTTATAATAATATATAAGTTACGAATCAACAATCAATACTCATGCATATTAACAAATAAATATTTTTATATTATAATTACAAACTTTTATCCTTATAATATTATATGTAAGTTACAAATCAACAATCAATACTCATAAATATTAACAAATAAATATTTTTATATGATAATTACAATCTTTTATCCTTATAATACTCATGCATATTAACAGGAGATTAGGATGATATCTATACCCTCTTTCACTAATCATTCTTTCATAAAAGTATATTTAGAAAGTATATTTATATAAATCTTCAATGTAGCTAATAAATACAATATTTAAATGTCATCATTGTAATTATAAGATTGATCAATAGATATCATGTCCCTAAATGATTTATGGCATCTTTTTATATATATCCTTCTTGAAGTCGTACTATGGACATGTTGGCATGTAAGCTAACATAGAGATAATTATAAAAACTAACAAAAAGGGTCAATAAATAGTAATTTATACCGAAATGGCCAAACAAGGACATTAATTAGTATCAAAACTTTTGATATATTGATGTCAATATCATAATTGTTTTGATATTAGGAGATGACAAATCATTGATTAGATGAAAAAACACATAGATCCCAAGATACAAATAATATAGAGAAGAGATACAAAATATAAGAATAGGAAGAGCACATGGTCACATGAATAAGAATATAAAATGAATACACAACCAAAATCAACAATAAGATTTTAATGTGAACCAATGATTTATATACACAGAAACATGATAATGATATTATAATTATAAGGATTATATCAAAATATCATATCTATAATAATTTTAAAAAATAAAAAAAATGATTAATAACTATTTTTTATTAATTTAAAATAAACATGTACATATTTAGTTTATTAAAAAAAGAAAAGGAAAAAAAAAAAAAAAAAACAATCACACTCTTAAACAAAACATCATATCGATCAAAAGGCTTGAGAGAATGCTAAACATTAATTAACTTAAAAGAAGTAAAATAAATACTTAAATAACTTTTCAATCAACATTTTAAAAAAAATGTGAAACATAATATATTGTCCATTAAAAAAATGAAGTACCAAGGCACAAAAATATTAGGCCATGGGAGAAATCAATATAGATGGTGAAAAAAGAGGATTATCCATCTTGTCACTCTAACTGCCAACAATATGTAAATTTATAATATCAAGTGTCAATTCCCACCTATTATTATATTAATTTTTGTTTTAATTTTCCTATGAATTTTATTTGGTAAAAAAATAATTTTTCTTATTATTAAATTGTCTATTTATCAATGTTCATAAAATTATAACTAAACCTAACTTCACAAAAAATATGACTAAACAAACGATGTCACAAATATAACAAATTACTTTGTCTATTACTCCTTAAATCATGCTTATCATAAACTCTATAAACACAATCCTAAAAAAATTAAATAATAATAAATTAAAAACAACATATTTACAACTTAAATCTTACTTACAAATTAAATTTTAAGTACAACTTAAATATTATTTTGAACCTTCATATGAAATTCAAATTGTTGAGAAGATGAGTCTTGTTATTTGGAAAAAAAAACAATCGAAATTTTATATATAAATTTATAAATATAAAATGAATAACATTCTCACACATACATATATGTATAACAAAGCATTTTATTTGATTTATATTTAAATACTTGTATTGACTAAATTTTATTGTTCCATAGTTTTCAAATATTAAAGAGAAACACCTTCTCCACTAGTCGTAGCATCAAGGTATATACCCGTCATTGTCACATTGCCAAACTATTTGGGGGCCACGTACTATTGGTTTCAAAATCAACATTAGAAAATTATTAAATAAAAATGAAGCAAGTCGTTTTTGGGAATCATCTTAGGGAATGGACTAGTAGGGGTTTCGAAGGTACAAGAAATGTTGAAATAAATTGATTTATGTTTTTGCAATTACATTTGATATGTTTTTTTTAAAATGAAATATATATATAATATATATATATATATATATATATATAAATAAATGAAGCAAGTCGTTTTTGGGAATCATCTTAGGGAATGGACTAGTAGGGGTTTCGAAGGTACAAGAAATGTTGAAATAAATTGATTTATGTTTTTGCAATTACATTTGATATGTTTTTTTTTAAATGAAATATATATATATATATATATATATATATATATATATATATATATATATATATATTTATATATATATTTATTTTGATAGACTATTTTTATCGTTTATTATGTTAATAACTTTTTATTATTAATATAAAAAATTTATTCATAGTATAAAAATTCAAATAATATTAATTAGTTATTAATATAAAATTTTATATTATATTGTGTTTGTTTAGTATTTTTTTTTTTTTTTGTAAAGTATATTTTTTGTCAATTCATTTTAAAATATTTTACCACTTAGATGTTTTGTATAGCATTGCCTTTCCTCACCACTTTTTCATTGCTCAGGTTCACTAAAAAAATAGAATGTCTTCTGTCACGCAAAACATTATCACATCATACGAAGAAACACAACTACATTTTTTACCATGACCTCCACAAAAATATCAAATTGTTATTTTTAACAATTTGTAAACAAAATGTGAGATGAAATCAGTAGTCATGGGTTTTGAGTGCAATACTACTACTAATTTATACTATTTCAATTTACAAATCCTCATTATACCAAAACATAAACTTACATCCTTCTCAAATAAATTTCACTTTTAAAAAAACTACTAATATATTACAATTTATGACATAATTATTCAAGTGTTTGAAACCTACGTAGAATAAGTTATGGTTTTTCTACTTATATAAAATCGTTTCATCTTTGTGGCACAATTAATCACTTGTTTGAAACCCTACATAAAATATGTTATGGGTTTTCTTACTCACGCTTGAAAAGTAAAAAGGTTGCCTTGGTTTTTTGGATCTTTCATCTTTATTAGCTTTCTTGATTTAGTGTTGGATGCCTTCAATTAGATGCTCCCACAATGGGTTAAAATTTAATTCTTTGATCTTTTGATATTAAGGTGTTTTTTTAATATGATTCATTTATTCCATTTGTTGAGGTGATTTTTTTGTGTTGAATTCTTTCATTTAAAAAAAAATATATTATATTATATTAATGTCGGATTCAATTTTAAGATGTGTGTGTCTTTTAATGTGTGAGAATAAAACCTACCAAACTTACCTATTACTTATGATTGACCATCAATTAATTATTTTTTATCTTAATAAATGATTCCTCCAAGATGATATGTGTATTGTATCACAAACGATACCTCCTTATGCACTTATATCAATATCATTGCATTGTTGATTCGATCTGCATCTTGGACGAAGAGTTCTTCCATAATAAAATAAAAAATAAACAATACAATATGCCACCACCCTACAAGTTAGAAACACCTTTGTAATGTGCGAAAGTTATGTAAATCCAAAAATTACATAAAATTAGGGCATATATATGATATTGTCCTTTTAATGTAGAATTTCACATGAAATACCCCACTATTAACCATCATCATCACTACCCAACTCACTTGATTTATGTATCGCCCTATGCTTTATTCCTTGGGTATTAGTATGTTGTTTCTGTATGTTCTTAACCTTGATATAATCTCTTTAGGTATAAATTTATTGGTAACATAGATGAACATAAATTATGACATAAAGTTCAAAAACTCAATGTTTTGTCTCCACATTAATGAAATTGTAGCACTGATTTGAGTCACACAAGAAACATGGAGTCTATCTGTAATCAATTCAATGTCATGTCATTTTCATCGATCCTTGACAATAGAAAACATCCAACCAACAAACCTACCACCCTGCAAGATACATAACCTTTTGTAATGGATGCAAGTCATGCAAATCTAACCACTACCTTAAATCTAGGTTTTGTGTAGGATATCATTTTCCCTCACCATCGGCACCTAACTTACCTCCTCGCACATCACATTAACACACTATAAAAAGAAATACAACCTCATATTTTAACATCATCTCCATCACAGATATGAAATTAATTTTTCTTAACACTTCATACACACAAGATGAAATCAAATCTACAGACCTCATATCATAATATAATATATATAACAATTATAGCATAATATAATATTATAATATTGCTAAATATTATTATAATATTTTTTTGGATATATATATATATATATATATATATATATATATATATATATATATATATATATATATATTCCATAATATTATATTTATTCTTATTTTATAAAACATAGAAATTAAATGATGCCATGAAAGGCCGTGCATGTTTAACATCTAGATCACACGTAGTATAAGAGTGAACAGTTTGATGACACATTAACACTTGCCTTTCCATTATTTATGGCATTATTCCGAGATGGGTTGAGGGAGCAGGATAGGAGGTTATATGGAAATTAGTTGGGGTTTTCCTTAGTTTCTCATTCAATGTTCCTTTTCACGACTGGTTTTCTTTCCATGCTTTTCAGTGAATGGTTTTAAAAATGGGAGCCATCACCTTTTTCTACTGCCTCGTCATGACCCGTTCATATGCTCATCTACACAAACACTCTAATCCATCACTAATCATTTCATTTTGTTTTTGTATTGCATTGTTTGGAATTAGAAAAAGACTCACCATATGTCTATTTAATTAACCTTGATATTAGTTACGATGCATGATGATTTAAAATTTATAATCTATATTATTGCAAAGTTCGTTATTTTGTAGTCAAACTTAAATGCAGTGGCAGATGTTTAGGTGTTGTGATTGATTCTTTTATTATTCATTGTAAATTGTTGTGTTTGCGTTCTATTCATGAACCTTTTTTTGTAGTTTTGGGGATCTTCCAGTCTGCAATTCATCGGAATCTTTCCCTAGCTATGTGTGGAAGTAGATTTGGAAGTTAGGGCATGAACAAGTGCATTTTAGATGAAGATTATGTTTTTTTAATGGGCACTTGGTTGCAGAGTACTTTCGACGAAAGAAGGAAATGTCTTTCATCTTTCCAAATCTCTTGGCAGAATGAGTAAATATGGGAGAAAATCTCAACCCATCTGATGATGCAGAGCTAAAGCAGATCTACCTTCAAAGGTGTTGGGAGGAAGAAGTAGGAGATGCCTTACTACGTGAAAAGTAGGCCACAGTTGTCCCTGCAGCTATTATCTGTCAGATGACAAGCTGAAAATAGAAACATAAGTAACAAAAACTAGTAATACCTTTCTATGTCGTTCTTCATACCTTTTTACCTACAATTTCAATCAAATTAATAGCATGCTGGTAAGCCCTCCGACAAGTGGCAGCAAATGGTTGGGAAAAAATGGATATTCGTCTCTTTTATCTCTTGTGAGATGATTTTGGGGGCTTCATCCCATCGTATAAACTTTTGGTTTAATTATCCACGTATTTATTGTTCCTCTTATACATTGTACACAACTTAAATCCATTAGGTGCAATACTTCTCAATTAGTCAGAGTATGCTTATTAGTTTCGTTATTATTTAAAAAAATACCAACACCAAGTGTTCTTAGAAAGTCAAGAGTCTATTAAAAAAAGAGTTAAGTATTGAATAGATTGATAAGTTGTTGGCGTTTATTAAGAAAATATTCAAATTCAAAATTTTATAAATAAATTATATTGGGATAATATAAGTAGACTGACTTGATTCTACTAATGACATACCAGCTTAACTACAATTATTCCAAATCAAATCACCAAAAATTTATCTCACTCCAAACAATATTACCAAAATAAAACATGAATTATAATAACTGAATTTGTAATCAACAGTAAAAATGAAATGAAAGAAAATTACTGATTCTCCTATATAACCAACTAAAAAATATCACCTATAAAAAAGTATGTTGAACTGTCCATAAAATGACGTTAAAAGCGTGTAAAACTCATGCAATGGAAAAATAATCCTGGACGACTTCATTTAAAAAATACTATTACCTGATCATCACGAATATAGATTAGTTGAATCTAGTGCTTATTGTTTTTTCAAGGCCCCAGTCTTCCCCACCAACTTTGAACGTCTATTCAAAACTATTATGACATCCATCAAGGTCACTTTTGTCAAACTGGGTATGGAATGTATAACGCTTACTATTAAGTTTAAGATTTAGAAAAAAAAAACCATTAAAAAACCAAATGTTGTCATAGTCACTTTGTCAAATTCATCATAGAAAGTACATGGGTTGCAGATTAGATTATTTGTAGTTATCTAAGTTGGAATGTTATAATCTATTGCTCCTACTTATATAAGTAGGAGTGTTATGTTTGTTACTTAGAATTATACTTTGTTTAAAATATAAGGTCTCCATCTTAATTATTTCGAAATAGATAGAAGGTGAAATGTCAATGTTAATTAATATATTTTTTTAAAAAGAATTTACATTATGAATGTTAATTAATACTTTTATATGGGTGTGTTGCACAAAAATATACATATTTAAGTCTTTCATTAATATTATGTATTTCAATTGTTTGTAATCTTCTATTAATAGTATGTATTTCAATTGTTTGTAATATTATTATAGAATAGAATAATAATGATTGACGGTGATGATAACAATGACAATATGAATAAGATTATTCAATGTAAGGAAGGTGACGATCAGAGAAGATTTGTTCAGTGCAAGAAAGAAGGTTTGTAAGTAGAGTTTCAATTTTATATTTCCTCATGGAGATAGAAGATAAAGGACAAATAGGTGGGTCTAAAAAGTGGTTGATTGGTAACCCCCATGTTTTTGGGGTGCTTGTGGAGGATTTGATATGTCCTAGATCCTCCCTTTATGAAGAGGGGAAAGGAAGGTTAAGATTGGTGCTTGTAGCCAAGCATGGTTTAAAAAAAGTGGTCCTAAGACCACTAAGAGCTACTAGGGTTGAAACAAAATTCATCCCCCCACCTCAAGGCACAAAAGAAGTGGATTTCTTGAACAAAACCCTTGTTCTCGTAGACTTCACCAATATAGGGAACCCTCTTCAAAGTTGTAGCTTTTATTGCAATCGTTTATCCATGAGACAAATATTCTTTCCTACCCTCTTTTAGGTAAATGAAACCTTTTTTTGGTGATTAAAATGAATGGGGATTGTAATTTTAATGGTGTTCTGATGAGGACAACTATAGTGAATAGGCTTGGTGAAGCCTTTAGACATGCTCCATCTTCAAATTAGTTTCAAGATGTAGGGGTTTTCTATGGGGATATTACATTAAAGATGGTGAAAGAATCATCAGAGTTGTGTCTCTGAGAGGATGGATTGGATCAATTTACAAAGGATATGGAGATTTTCACTTTTGTTGTCAATTTTTGGGGCGAACACCTTACATTTTTTCAGAAGTGTGTAGCTAGATAGACAACACCTGTGTTAGAAATAATAAACCTATTTTGCTATCACTCCATAATGTTTTTTATTTTTTTGCAAATCCAATCAAGTGGACACTAAAATTTTCTTTGGTCATCAGGGCCTTGGTTTCATGGGAAATTATGAAAGCCTCTATGCAACCCTTTTACAAAGAATTTGGACCAAATCCGCATCCAATTCAACTATATCATCTTCCTCTATTGTTAAGGAACTTGGAATCCATCAAAATTATTATTAACAACATGGGTTCTTGTATAAATGTTGATCTGTTGGTTGATGGTAAAGAGACAAATAATTCTAGTGTCGACATTCTTTTAAATTCTTCATGCCTAGTTGCCATCTTAGTTTAAAATTTATCCAAACACAAGAAGTGGTTACAAAGAGTGGATTTGGAACAACTTCATTTCAAATGTTTTAGGTTTAATAAAATAGGGAATAATTTTTCGTCTTGGTCCTCTACTAGATCCCCATGCCATGCCTTAGTCATGTTTCAGAAATCATTTACAAAAGTGCCATCCACAAACCTTGGTTTTGGCCATGTTTCAAAACAAACTCATAATTAGTGTGACTTTCTCCTAGAGATGATTATTTAAAAAGCAATGGGATCCATGTATAAGTGCCCATCCCTTTGCATGAATAACCTAAATATTAGATTTTGTCAATCAAGTAAAGTTTGGAGGCTAAAAATAAGTAGTTTTAGTAGGAGTAGAGGATTTAGAAGTATACATGGAGCACCACTTCTTTGTTTTTAAGAGGTGGAATAAAATGCCTCTCAATAAAGTGAATGTTACAACCCTTCTAGTTGTACTTAATATTAATTCCAAATTCCAAATTTAATTCCGATTGAAATATTACATATTACAACTAAAAGGAAAATATATACACTAAGACTCATCCATGACTGGTCCAATAATAAAGTAGTTATTGTTCATGTATAATAGAATATTACATTTACATTTTATATTAGGTATTCAACCTTTATACGAATAAACACATACCAAGCTCTTCGAAGCTCGAGTTAAACCAACTTATGTATCTTTGATAATCTTGAGTGTAGTCTCCAAGTAAGTATTGTAATGGGGAGGGAGATCATCATCCGATCACTTTTACACACCAACCATAGACCATCAATCCCCCACACAATCTCTTATAAAGGAATGGACCTCTATTCATGGATAGATAGATAGAATGGTACAAAAATCTAGAAAGACATGCTAGTACCCCATGTGTTGTAAGATTTCTACTACATGAGGTGTATCATAAAGAAAATACATTTCTAACATGATATCACACAACAATAAAATCAAACATATGAAATGACAATGTCTATCTAACATTAATTTATCTAAAGTTTTCAAATAATGTACGATCACATTGATCGGTCAACTACATAACACACCACTTGATTAGATTATCTACATCTAGCATTGGTGGTGTTGCCTAGGCTAGTGAAGCCCATCTCACTGCTTATTTAGCATCATCAATGTGGGACCTATAATATATAATATAGCATAGTACAAAAATTAAATATTCATTTAGATTAATCCTAATACCATAAATGTGAACATGCTAGGTATGGAAATAATCTTAACTTTACATTATGTCCATCAAATACATGTACTGAATCTAAAAACATGTTATTGTTATATATATAATAGACATAATATAATATAGTCCATAGAAGATCATACCACTCGAGTATGGTATATAGAAAGACCATAATTACTTAATGTCTTAAGTGTCTTACTATTTTAATAAATAATGATTATTGGTTCTAAACACAACTGAATTTAAATTGGTAACCACCAAATATGAAAACAAGTAATCCAAAGCAATAATATTCTTTTACTAAGTTATCAACAACTTAATCATTTAATTTATAATTCTAGTTACAAGCTTTTCATATACGTTCTAATGTAACCAATCATATTGCCAAGATAGGTTTATCTCAATGATCTAAATGTATTCACATACACACTTTGTATAATACATACACACATATAAATTCTTCCTATATACGTGTATACCCAATTTATAAAAATATAAACCTTTTAACATATTTTAGAAATGTAATTTCATACCCAAATATAATCAATAATACTTGTTTTATTTCGCTAGGTATAGGATTCATAAACATATCTAATCATATGAAATAATCCAACAATCCATATTCTCTATGATCAAGAATCTCATTCCTATCATATAAATACTCTAGCTTGTATTTTATATTTGGTATAAACTATTTATAGATTAATTACTCATCCAATTTAGCTAGTTTTTCCAATTGAAACTACACAAGAAATATATATACTTATCTGAAATATACTAGTTTACTAGTCCAAATTTTTCCATCGACTATTAACATTGATATCTTTGTTTATGAGTAATTAAAGATATCTAAACAACTCATAATTTTAAACTGAATCAATAATATCAAGCATATACATCCAATCAAATATTAATTATTTCTTTAGATATTTTAAAATCTTTACATTAAATTTCTTCTAGGTGACTCAGTTGTCTATAGCTTGTAGTAATAATATTCTCTATGATTATCATTTTTGCATAGACATATAAAATGATATGGTCACCCCTTGAAATATTATTTAAAAATAGATGTATAATGAATTATTTACAAGGGAATAATATCATTACCAACTACAAGATCCTTATCTGTATGCTAAAGTCTGTATGATCAAATCTCTTTATTTATACAACTAAGTTCAACCGTGTGTGTGTGTGTGTGTGTGTGTGTGTGTGTGTGTGTGTGTGTGTGTGTGCGCGCGCGCGCATGCGTGCGTGCGTGCGTGTGTGTACACACGCACGCACGCACACACGCATGCACGCACGCACACACACACACACACACCCCAATGTATATTCCAAATCATATATGAACGTATTTGTATATATATATATTTGGAATATACATACATACATACATACATACATACATACATACATATATATATATATATATATATATATATATATATATATATATATATATATATCATTTTCTATTATTTATCATAGGTTATTACTTTCGACTGGGTGTATCATCTCACTACTAGGATAAGTCAATGGTTTAGAATAGAGACCATTATTTTCTATGCCCTTAACCTTTGGTTTGTCTTGGGATATGTGTGGCTAACTTGTGGCTTACATATGTCTTTTATATTCTTGTTACATCTCTCTATGTTCTTATTTGGGTTGGCCTATGGAATAACAATGGATAATTAGACTTTATATAAGAGGTAGTGGTTAGTCTTTGAGCATCATGTTAAGTATTCTTATATGAGGTCATTATTGTGGAGGTTTCCCCCTCGAAGTGGCTTTGCTATATTATCTAGTATTTTGCTCTACTATCAATTATTATTGTGTGATCTCTCATATTTGATTATTCTATGTGATATAAAATTATTTTATGCAAACATCTAAGTAAATTTAGTGCAAGTGATATCAGAGCTTTGATTTGGGCAAGTTTCCTATGGCATTATTTTTTTAGATCTAGAGAGGCACAAATTTTATGAGGAAAAGGAGCAAAAAAATATAACTTACAATCTAGGAAGATTTTTTTTTTTTGTTAACGTAGTAACGTTTGAAACACTTTTGTGAAAAACATAAGTAAATAAAATATATAGAAAAAATACTGCTTTGCACAATTTCAATCATTAGATTCATCTCGATGAGATGATCAGAATGGTATACTCCTTCGATAAACCTTTTTGTGTCAATTTTTTTTACCCTAGTGCACAAAGGTAGTTATTGGATTCATCTTGGTAAGGAGATCATAATGGTACCATCTCTTGGTACACTTTTTTTGGGGCAAAAACCCTCCTAGGGTTTGTATATGTCCAATCCTTCTACACAGATGAAAAGGGGGGCAAGAAACTCCTAAGACTGCTTCTACTGATGACATAGAATCTAGAACTTTAGATCCATTAATTTCTCAACTTCAAGATGACATAAAGGGCTTGGTGTGGCATGATGAATTTTTTATAGTTCATTTTGATGTTTTAAAGATGCACAAATAAATTAATGGGCTTCAAAATCAATTGAATCAGATCATTATTTCATTGACTACTCTTTCATCGTAGTTATAGTAATAAAACCGTCCACTTCATCATTTGGGTCCTCTTCCTCACAACGCTAATAACTCCAATTCTGGTGTGAAACTGATGTTTCCCAAAGTGGACATGGGTAAGTTTGATTGTAAGGGTATTCTCACTTAGATTACCTAAATTGAGAATTTATTTGATCTGTATCAATTTCCTAGTTCTCAGAAGGTGATAGTGGTGTCTCTATATTTGGAACCTGAGCATTTCATTTGGTATCACTAGTTGTGTGCTCAAAATAAATAGAATGGTGCTCCTATTACATAGTCTATTTTCATTAATGAGTTGTTGGCTCATTATCAAAGTAATGTCTCTGAGAAATAATCCAACCAATTAGCCAAACTATGGAAAATGGGAACTGTGAAGGATTATATTTATCAATTTAAGAATATATTCCTATGGATGGAAGACATCACTAGGAAAAAAATTGACTGATCTATTTTTGGGTGGTCTCAAAGATAGCATCTAATTGGAGGTTTGGATGTTTAACCTAGCATCTATATTAGAAGCTATCCCATGGGCATGCATGGTAGAGGAAAAATAGATGGTCAAACAAAAAAAATTCACTACTGGTCATGATTATACCTTTTTAGTGCCATCATATCCTCAACCCACTAGACTAACACCTTGATAAATTGAGAAGCAAGCTAACAGGTTGTGATATGGTTACAAAAAACAAATGGAGAAAAGGCCATCATTATGCTGGAAAAAAGTTATTTTACATTGAAGGTGCCAATGAGGATGATGATGATGAGAAGGCACTTGGAGAGGATGAAGAAGGTCCTAGGAGGAATCTGAAGGCTCTCAGCCTATTATTTCCTATCATTCCCTTTCAAGTATTAGTACTCCCCAAACTCTTAAAGTGGTGTATTTACTAAATAAATAGAAGGTCACTATTCTGATTGATTCTGGGGGCACACACAACTTCATCAATAATAAGTTGGCTTCTCACTTGAATTATTTAATTTATATTACTCCATAGTTTTAGGTCATGATTTCAAATAGTGGTACTATTAGCTATTCAAGAAAATGCCATAGTATTAAGTTAGCCATGGGAGACTACTTGTGGATTCTCCTATGTTTGAAATTCTAATGGGGGGAGTTGACATTATTCTGGGAGTATAGTGGCTCACCACATTGGGGACTATTGAGATGAATTTCTAGGAATTATTAATGCATTTTTATTTTGTGGGAAGGACATTTGAGCTAAGGGGATTAAGGGATAAATCTATATAACTTGTTAGTTCCCATCAAGTGACAAAAATCCTTTGAAATGGTGCTAAATGATTTTTAGCTTGCTTGTTTTCCATGGAAGTTTATCCAACTCACCCATTTACACCTCCTGATCTACAACAAGTGATTGATGCCCATTCAGTTGTTTTTGTTCACATGTTAAAAGGACTTTCACCTAGATGCACATATGATCATGCCATCAAACTTATTTATAGTAGTACACCACCCAACATAAGGCCATACAAGTATCCCTATACACAAAAAAATGAATTTGAAAAGATGGTATAGGAGATGTTGGATGTGGGAATCGTTTGACATAGTCAAAGCGAATATTCTTCACCAATTTTCATAGTGCAAAAGAAAGATGAAACTTGGAGGATGTGCCCTGACTATAGAAAGCTCAACAAGTACACTATCAAAGATAAGTTTCTTATTCCTATCATTTATGATTTGATAGATGAATTAAATGGTGCTATTTATTTTACCAAGTTAGATCTATGCTCTGGGTATCATCATATCTAGATCCGTGATGAAGACATACCTGAAACTGATTTCAAGACTCATGAGGTCCATTATGAGTTTTTGGTTATGCCTTTTGCGATAATAAATGCACCATCTACCTATCAGAGTTTGATGAATACTATTTTTAAGCCATTTTTGAGGAAATTTGTTATGGTATTTTTTGATGATATCCTCATTTACAATAAAAATTGGGAAGACCATTTGCACCAAGTGAAAAAGGTACTCTCAATTTTGGAACAATATCAATTATATGCCAAACCTTCCAAACGTACTTTTGGATCTTGTGAGGTTGAGTATTTAGGTCATCTAGTGTCATATACAAGATTAAAAGTGGATCCTAAAAAAATACAAGCAATGGTGGACTAGCCTATTCCTAAAACACTCAAGCAACTAAGGTGATTTTTTTGGATAATTAGTTACTATCGTAGGTTTATCAAAAAATATGGTAGCGTTGTATCCCAACTCACATCTTTTTTGATAAAGACTCCTTTTAGTGGACTGATACAACTATCAAGGTATTTAAAAAATTAAAATTGGAGATGTGCACCACTCTAGTGTTGGTTACTCCTATTTTTTGAAGACTTTTATGGTTGAATGTGATGCATTTGGGTATGGTATAGGTGTTTTACTCATGCAAGAAGACAAACCACTTGAATCTAAAAGTCATCAACTGGAGGGTAAAAATCAGCACAAGCCCATTTATGAGAAGAAAATGATGGCTCTTTTGCATGCAGTCAAACAATGGAGGCCTTATTTAATGGGTCATCACTTTTGGGTAAAGACTGATCATGATAGTCTCAAATATTTTTTGGAACAAAGGTTATCATCTGAAAAAAAATGGGTCACTAAGATGTTAGGCTATGATTTTTAAGTAGTTTACAAGAAAGGTAAGGACAATTTAGTGGCAGATGCACTATTTAAGAAGGATGAATCAGTTGAGGCATTACTATATGCTATGACCATTCTGTAGGAAGATTGGATAGAGAAACCATGATCATAATGGGACAAGTATAGTGCTACCCATGATTTGATTTAGAATCTTCAACATAGTCTGGGTGGATTTCAAAAATCCACATGGAAGGGTGATGCATTATGGTATACAAATAGATTATACCTATGTAAGAATTATCTTTTTAAACAAAAAATCCTTCAGGAGCTTCATGCAACTCCAATTGGAGGTCATTCAAGTTTTTTGAAAACCTATCATAGAATCAAGTGAGATTTTTTTTGGGAAGGACTCAAGGGGGATGTCCAAAAATATGTGGCTAAATGTATAATCTATCAACAAAATAAAAGAGAAACCATAAAAAACCTAGGTCTTTTGTAGCCCTTATCCATCCCTGGCCAACATTGGGAAGAGGTGTCTATGGATTTCATTACAAGGGTACCAAGATCTAATGGTCAAAATGTTATCATGGTTATGGTAGATCATCTTAGTAAGTATGCTCATTTTTGTTCTTTATCATAGCCATTTATTGCTAGTATAGTAGCTTTTGCTTTTTGAAATATAGTTTAGAAATTACATGGTACCCTTAAGATCATTGTCAGTGGTAGATATCCCATCTTCACTAGTAATTTTTGGACTAAGTTATTTGCATGTTTGGGCACCCAGTTGGCTCATAGTTCATCCTATCATCTTCAATCAGATAGATAAACTGAAGTATTCAAAAAATGTCTAGAAAGATATCTCCATTGTTTTGATTTTGATAAATAGGATAAATGGGTTCATTGGTTGCCACTTGTTGAATGATGGTATAATACTTATTTTCATATTTCTTCCAAAATGTCTCATTTTTTGACACTATATGGATACCACTCTCCATATATCACTTCAACCTTGAAATTCCATCTTAAGGTTCGTGAAGTTGAATAACATATTCACCATCAACAAAAATTTCCTGTTAGTTTGCAAAAAAAATTAGCCATGGCCCAGAATCACATGAAATAATAAGAAGATCAACACAGGAGTGAGAGGCACATTGACATTGGTGATTGGTTATTTGTTTTCTTACAACCATATAAGCAGGTGTCCTTGAAGCAACATAAAAATATTAAGAAGATATCCCCTAAGTATTATGGGCCTTATCAAATCTTGTAAAAAATTGGTAGTGTGGCCTACAAGTTAGATTTTCCTTCCTCCACTTGCATACATCCAATATTTCATGTATCATACCTAAATAAAGTCATTGGGCATAAATTTTCTACCCAAACTAAGTTACTAGAATTGGATTAGGAAGGAAGAGTTATTCTTTATCATGAGGTGATCCTTCAAATGTGCACTAAGCAGTTGTGGTCTCGAGAAATTAAGGAGTACCTGATCAAATAGAAGAATCTACCCTGTGAAGATGATATTTGGGAGGATGAATATTTTGTGAAACATCTAGAGTTGACTCAACATTGTTTTGAAGGGGAGAGGTATGCTATGCCCTTAACCTTTAGTGTGTCTTGGGATATGCATGGCTGAATTGTGGCTTACATACCTATTTTATATTCTTTTTACATGTATTCATGTTCTTAGTTAGGTTAGATTATGGAATAACCATGGATAAGTAGACTTTACATAAGAGGTAGTGGTTAGTCTTTGATCATCATGTTAAGTATTCTGATCTTAGGGCATTGTTGTAGAGGTTTCTCCCTTGAAGTGGATTTCTTATATTATCCACTATTTTGTTCTCATATCAATTATTGTTATGTGATCTCTCATATTTACTTATTTTGTGTGATATAAGATCATTCTGTTTGAACATCTAAGTAATTTCATTACATTATTCCATCTAATAAGTCCTAAAACCCCTACCCAAGAAAATAACATGAACACCATCCAGGATTTATAATATGAAAAGGGGTTTCCATTGACTCGTGGTTAAGCATATATTAAGTAGATACCTATAGGATTTATCTTCCAAAGGGTCTCTTATGTTTGGGTGTAGGGGTCTATGGATGGCTAAGCCATTTGTAGAGCCCTTCACTCAAACCCTTTATACTTTTATCTTACCAAGTTGAAAACTAATTAAATCCATAATAATTTACACTAAAAAAAAGTTACAGAACTATCACTAGTTCAAAATACATTTTTGTAAGCTACAAGGTGTCTTTGTTTGTGATGAATTTTAGAGTTGAATGCAAGGGTTAGCCATCCATAGGGCCATCCATTCAAACTCCATTGGTTTATACCCTAAACAAAAAGACAACATAAAAACCCATAATCACTTCCATTCAAAATCATATTACTAACAAGGAATTTTAAATACAAAACCAACCTAAACCAACTTTTTTTATCTGAAACCAACTCCCTTCTTTTTACCTCAAAACCCACTCTATCAAAATATGTTTGCTCTCTTTCTTGTGTTACAAAACCCTCTCTCTATTCTTTCCTAAAACCCTTTATCCTCCTAATCTATCATCTTCATGCTCTTTGCATGCCATTAATGATAGATATTAAAGTTAATCCAAGTTGCATGTTGAGTTCCACAGTCAAATGTCATAATCATATAGTCCTCTTTCTAGATAAAAACTAGAACTCAACCCAAAGGTTACTCAAATTAAATTTAGTTAAACAAATCCTTTTCATCAAATATTCCATAATTTATCCTTTCTAATACCCAAATTCATTCAAAATTTGACTACATGCAAAAGTAGATAATCATGACAAGTATTGACATGCCAATAACAACTAATGATAGGTAAGCCATCTAACAAATAGGTTCATTATATAAACATCATAAAATTTAATTAGGATAGTCCTCATAGGGTATTAGTTTTTTTTATTTGATCATATTTAAAAAATGCATTAAATAACACATATTACTACTTTACTAAGAATAACATATCAAAAAAATAATAATCATAACAATCATGTTTGAATCTATCTAAAAACTATAGAATAATGAAATCAATCCTTTTAATGCATCAACTAAAATATGTTCATTACAAAAATACTCAAACACTCAGAACCATACAAAGCTGTAATTAGATCAAATAAAAAGAGTTACATGTTAATCTACTATAATGAGTGAATTTGGGTCACTAGCAGTTCTTATGTCATCCCTCAATCATCTCATCTACTTCATCCTCTTTGATGATGCTCTCCCTCATCATGTTTTGAGTTAAGATCAGTCTTGTATCCACCTCGCAACAAGTAGGTAGTTAGTTCAAGTCATCATATGTATCAACCAATGATGCAAAACTAATAATATACATGTATAATTTATAGAATAAGAAAATGCAGATATCACATCATGTAAACTAAGTATCATATCACTATCCCATTATATATATATATATATATATATATATATATATATATATATATATATATATATATATATATATAATAGCTCAAATCAAGGCAATAATAACTAGTTATTAGCCATATTAATCCATAAATTCTAAGGATATTAAATATATGGTGAAATTAGGATGTAACATCCTTCTACCTTAAAACTGGTCATCATCCCAATGTTTCTTATTCAAATAATAGTTTTGAATATCAAGATTTTAAAATAAATAAAAACATTATATCAAATATCCAATCATACAAATAAGTGCATAAATAACATATGGAACTCATCGTAGTCTTCCCAAGTAGCACTATATGTAGAGTATTGGTCTCATAAGACCTTACATTATGATACATCTTTATTATGCAAATGAAGTTTGTGAGTGTCAATTAGTCTGATTGGTTCTACCATGACCACCTTGGGACCTAGAACCTGCAAAGCATTCCAATCTAGAACATGTGAAAGATCAACTATATACTTATTAAGATAAGATACATGGAAAACATTATGTAATAGAGTTATGACTGGTGGTAATTCAAGCCTGTACGCTAAAGGATTGACCACTTCTAACACTTCTAATGGTATTACAAATCCTGGTGATAGTTTTATGGACTTCCTAAAATGAATTGAGTTCTTTTTCAACTTAACCTATAAAAACACTTTATCACCAATAAAAAAACACCTATCTATCCTCTTTATATTAGTGTAAATATTCTATCATTGGACTTAAGCAATCTTTGCCTTATTAGTCTGACTTGGTCTTCCATTTTAGAAAGCATCTTAGGCCTAAAGACTACCCTATCCTGTAACCTCTCCCAACTAATTGGTGTCCTTCACCTCCTATATAATACCTCAAATGGTTCAATATTCAAAGTTAATTGGTATGAATTATTATATAAAAACTCAACCAATGGAAGATAATACTCCCATTTGTATATTTTATCAATGTAATACATACATAGAATATCCTCTAAAAGCTAATTTACTTGCTTAATTTGACCATTAGTCTCTGGGTGATATGCGATGTTGAAATTTAGCTCCATACCCAAAGCTGAGTTTAGAGTTACCCAAAACCTGTAATTCATATTTGGATCAGGATCTAAAATTATTTTCTCTAGGAACCCATGCAACCTATGCACTTTCCTTATGAATCTCTTCATAAGGGTAGGTGCATCATCTATCAAATTATCTGGTATGAAATGAGCCACCTTGATTATTTTATCAACAATTCCAAGATCATATCATGCCTGCTCCATGACATTAGTAAACCTTGGAAAAAATACATACTGATCACCTACTACTTTCATTATGGTTTATCAAGTAGATATAACAATCTAGTTGGGTGCATGTGTTTAGCTTTCACTCACTAACATTCCACATAATGTAACACAAAATCTGCTATATCTTTATTTATTCCCTTCTACAAATATAGAGGTTTATTCTCTATCATGAGCTTAGTTACCCCTATCATTCCCAAATATGGGGAATTGTGTAACTCCTTTAACATTGTGCTCCACATATTCTGTCAATCTGGCACATACATCCTCCCATTGAAATGTTGAAGACCATCACTCTCAAAACTAAATCCTCTATACCAAGGATTCTAAGCATTCTCAGCCATGGTTTTTAACCAGATCATAGTATTCATCACTTGGTGAGAACTTAACCACATGATCTCTTAATGTACTCATGATAGTAGATATAATTATTGTGGACCTTCTACAACTCAAAGCATTAGCTACTTTGTTCTCTTTACCTTTTATGTAATTGATACCAAAGTCATAGTTGAAAAGAAACTCTAACCAACCTCTCTGATGAGCATTCAAATTTGGTTGGGTGGAAATATATTTGAGTCCCAAGTTATCATTCTTGATCTCACATGGTTTTCCCAATAAATAATGTTGCCAAAATTACAAGGCATGAACAATTACAACAAGTTCAAGATCATAAGGGAAATAATTCACCTCATAAGTTTTCATCTTCCTTGATTTAAAAGCTACTTGATTTAACATATTTTGGAATAATGAAGTTTTATTCTTATTTTAGTTAAGGGTTTGGATTAATAAATTAGTAAAAAATATAAAAATAAATATAGTCCTAATTTGTGCAACTATTTGTCTTTTTCACCTTTTTTTAAAATAGAAATAAATAGGAAGAAATATAAATTAGTTGGAAAATAGATTGAGATAGCTAATACAGATGTTGAAAATGGTTGTGCAAGATCAGGAAGGTGTCATAAACTTAAATCTGGATTTCATTTAATGAAATACTAAGAGTGCCAAAAAGTGGATGCTTTAGTGTTCGACACTATTTTCCATTCCCACTACTATTGTCCAAACTAATTACAGAGGCCTAAAAATTTATTTGTAGTTGTGTTATGCATGTGTGAGCATGCTTGTGAAAAGTAGAGCACTAGTTGTTGACAAGATTCACCATGAAGCTAATTTTGTCTTCAAACCCTAACCCTCCATCATGCTTGATAATATTATTTTTAAGTCTTTTGAGAAAGAGAGGGGTTAGGGTGTAACATGTACTGAATGTGCAATCCACACCCCTTTTGTGGGTACGCTGCTTACATACCAATACTTTGAAGAGGGATCAATCTGTATGTAGATCTCCTACATAATGTGCCTTGTGAAATAGCGTGATGTAGATGAAAATGCTATATTGATAGTGTTTGAGGTGGCTAGGGATTGGTATGAAGATTTGAGTATGTTTCCAACTGCGTTGGGTGACTCTGTGAAAATAATAGGGAAGTTTGCCTTAGTGTTTTTTTGGTATTATTGTTTGCTTTATAAGTTTGGTCAGTTCCCTTGTAAATGATCTTTGAGTGGGATTTTATAGGGAATAATTGGTCATGGGTCAGATGTACTCATGATAAGCTAATGTAATTAAGGATAAGGACCAGATGAAAATGACCATTGGGTCTTAAAGTGGAAATGGATACGACCACCAAATAGTGAATGCTTTAGGGTTTGATGCTATAGTCCAAATGGGGAGATCATGTCCTATAGGCACGAGTCCTAGGGGAATAGGATTGGTACAAATAATATTATCTGGTTGAGGTGGAATGATAGTTTAGAAGGTTATGAATGACTGGTAATGAGAAAAAGGTGTTTATAAGGCTTGAAAGAGCATGAAAAAAATACCTATGGATGGGGTGTCACAAGCCACACTCAAACTACCAATTTGGACATATTATATGACTATATTATCCCTCTCTTTATTCTAGTGATGCAACAAAGCAAAATACTAGGATAAAGGAAAAATAGACAATGTACCCAAACTTACCTAGAAGGGTCAAGCCCATTAATATGTGTGATGTTGAGCTTGTATAGAGATAGCACAATATGAAGTGTACATCTGCAATAAAAAAAAGTAGATCAATTCTTACTAGACACACTATGTCTAAAATAAGAACATATAAAGGTTGGGTAAAAGAGAGAGGAAGAGAAAGGAATGAATACACCTCACCAGGTATGTGAACTAATATAAAACCTATTGTGATGTTGAGTGATGTTGGGTATGTGTTATAGCAATAGTAATATCATGAATATATATTAATGCTCAATTCCCTAAGGGTGGCTCAATAATACAAAGGTTGGCCCTTTGGATCCATTGTTACCCACTATGTAGTAAATCTATATGATCATATGTGTGTTAATCAATGTTTGGAATATGTGTCCAATCCCTATGAGTAGGTGGATCAAGAATACAAAGGCTATCTAGTCCTTTGGTTTCATCATTATCCACTAAGTGTTAAGTACGAACTAATACTGATATGAATGTGTGTTCTATGAGATGGCTCATGAAGCCCATGAATGCTTTATGATTTGATAATGTGGTATGGATAGCCAAATGTGTACTAAATATTAGGCCAATCTTGGCCACTCTGAAAGGTAGAGATTAGGATTATATGAAAAGCACTCTGAAACTGAGAACTAGGCTTATATGAAAGCCACTCTGAAATGATGCCAACCACCTACAGATGGAATAAGGCATGCAACTACTAAGAATACCTGGGTAATATAATGAACTACAAACAAAATAATGTAAATGTGTCATGCACATTTACCCCAATCACCGGTGTTTGTAATATGGATTATGATTTAGAAGTTGTACCAACTACCTAATCTAAAATTTGAAGTGAGAGCCATCATGCCGTGCATGATGCCCCCTATATCTAGACAATCTAAGTAAAACTATACTAGAACTACTCAATCTAAACTAGACTATAGGTAACAAAACTATAATTAACTTTACCTTTCTATCTATTTTTGAAAATTTTGGGTTTTTAGCTATTTAGATAGGAGCACTAAAAATTAAAAAATTTGGTGTATAGCATTATAGTCCAAATGGGGTGCTCTTGTATTTTAATATTTATGATGACGATTCTATGTTTGTCACTATTTATCTAGTCTATTATATGTGTTTTGAATTCTGATTACTATTTTGAGTGTTTTGAAAACTATTTTTTTGATCGATAAAGGGATCTGATCTCTATGATAAAACTCTTGTTTGTTGGCCCCTCTTCTGAGGGTAGGAATAAAGACCCTATAATGAATACACTCAAAATAAAGAGACCTAAAAGTGTGTTATGCTACAAAATACATGATATAGTAATGATAATCTAAAAGATGTCTCAAGATATAGCATATTTTGTATTGGATATTATTAGATCAATAGGGGTATGCCTAGATAGATGTAATAACGTAATAACATGTGTAGTATACTGAAATGAAAGTGGAAATCTTGTGATTTTTCAAGGAGGGATGGAGCATGATGTCCATCATGGCATCTAAGAAGGCAAGATAATGCATGATATGGATCATGGAATTGTAAATAACTGAGAAGCAAACAAGTAAACAAGCATGCAAGACAGGAAGTAAGAAGCATAGAAAAATGGCCAAGGGGCTAAGAAAATAAGGGACATGGGCACATGTCACTCAAATTGGGAAAGCAAGCATACAAGGCATGTTCAAATGCCCACATACACATATATTTACAAACAAGCAAGATTGACATGAGGGCCACAAGCACATACAAAAGTAAAAACAAAGGACATTAACAAATATCCTAAGGCACACACAAGTAATAAAATAGGAACTAAGAAATGAAATCACATCTAGATACTCAAAGTAATAAAATAAGGCATGTAAATGCTAGAAATAATATCACATCTAACTAATCAAGCAAGAAGTGAAAGTATGCAAAACGTGTAGTACAAGACTAGGTAGATGCTAAGAAATACACAAGTGTTATATACTAGTGAGTGTCGATAGAATAATCTATGTAAGATAGTAATCAATGTGCATCAACATGATAAGTAGAGTGTGTGGTGTAGGAATGACATAACCTGGATGGTGTAGTACTGTAGAAGATGCCTCTGGTGGGTAGATATGTTGATGTATGTTTTGAATATAGATGTAAGATGCCCCCTCAATGAGTAGAGTGAAGAAATAAAATATCTAGATGTCATTGCATACACTCAAATAAGATCAAGTGAATCATGATAATGTAGATAAATCAATAAACAATAACATAAAACAATAAAATATAAGTGTAGCATGGAAAAAAAATGTAAAGCATGAATAATGCATATAGTTGAAAAGTTTTTTGGTGTTTTGAGTTATTTAAATGTTTTTGTACTTTGACATCTTATATTGTTTAAAATATTTTGAAATAAGATATGTAAAAGTAATCATAAGGAGACTATGTATATGAAAACAAAAAAAACTATGTACAAGTAAGTAGAAAGAAACTATGTAGAAGAAAGATTTAGAAAAAATGATACTAATCAATGAGTCTCATAAGAGAATCCCTATCATGGAGTCCTATATCAAGGAAAGGGATAGTGCATGATCATGAAACATGATGAAAGGGATAAGACTGTGAATCAAAAATTTGTGTATGTTATACGTGCTTTGAAATATCTGTAGTGGAAATCGATTGTGGGGTCCCCCTATAACTCTAAGAAGTGGATGTAATGATGGGGCTCTTAAGGACCCATATGGTAGTAGTAGAAGCTCTCTAAAAATGTGTTATGTGTATAGAGCCATAAGACCTCAATGATACTTCCTTGGGTGTGAATACTATAGCTAAAAACTATCTAGAGTCTTGAAATTATCACTAATGTAGTGGTTGATATAAGAGAGGCCTTCATGGAAGTGTATGAATTCTCTATGCGAGTGAAGGAGGCCTTGACTATGTCTAAATCTAAACTGGAGGAAGAACTATAACTAGTGAAGGAACAAAAGAATAGTGACTGTAGAGTAGGATATGACTCTAAAATGGGGAGCGATAAGTCATATGTAACTCCACCAACTATAACAACCAAATTAGTGTGAATATATTTCATGCATCTATAAAATGTATAAGGTATTGTATCAATTTTTTGGATCTTTGATTAGCCAATAAACATATCAAAGACTCCTACACTAGGAACAATAGTAAATGGTGTGCCCACATGTGCTGGACCAACTTATAAAGGAAGTATAATATTACCCAATAAACTATATACGTGTCCAATGAAAATGTTGATAATTGTGTCCATTAGGGTCATATCCTATTCTAAATATCCCAAATGATGTAATAATGTCATAGTGCACATGTTCATAGTCGATCCATTGTCTATGAGAACACTATGAATGGGATGGTGATCAATGTAGGCTCTGATAAAGAGTGCATGGTAATCGAAATCATCCTCAACTATATCCTGCTCTAAGAAGGAGATTGAAGGCCTAGCTAGAACTCTAGAATTATACATACTAATCACATTTCTCAAAGGATGTGACTCAACTGAAAGTGCCTAGCTATTTAGTTAGTAGAGGGTGTGCATGATATGCATGGTGAATACATGATGTGCCCTCTATCTCTTGTTTAGAATGCTATGGGAAAGGATATGAGAAAAAATTTAGAGCCTTGTCTTGTGTTTGCTTTGCCTGAGGAGGTTTAACTAGAGTGCCAAGATCAATAAGGTTTTCATCTATCAATTTCTATATCTTGTGTTATAAAGTGATGCATGTATTTATTGTGTGGCTTATTTGCATATGAAAATCATAGAATGAATTATGATCATATCCAAATGAAAGTGTCTTTGTCATATCAACTTCCCAAATAAGAGGGAGAGATAGGACATTGAATTCCAATAGATACTATAAGACTCTAGTTGGAGATACTGGTAGATTGGAAAAGGCTCATTGAGGAGGTGCTAATAAAACCACTTGTTGAGGGGGCTCTGAAGCTGCATTAATTTTAGGTTGATTTTGAATTTTACTATCATCAACCTTTACTTTGTATGAGACTTTACTATTACTCTTGTTTATTGTTTCTGATAAGCTTGTATACTTGAGTTTTCCCATTGAAAGTAATTGGACTCCCCTGTCCTTTAGTGTATGATATAACTCAGTGAAGGAATTTTTTTTTTGAATATTATTGACTCATGCGAAGCTGGTAGAAGACTATTTTGAAGAGATTTTGTAATTCTAGATTGGCCATGGGGCTAGTCGATTTAGCCAAGATCGTCTTAAATCTAGAAACATAATTTATGAGATGCTCAATTGACCTTTGTTTACGTTGTGTAACTTGGGCATAAGAAATCTTGTCACATATGTTAATGCTGAAATGAGCTAGGAACATGTCAGCTAAAAGATTAAATACATTGATCGACTAATTTGGTAGACTATAAAACCACTGTAAAGCATAATCCTTTAAACTCCATAGAAATAGATTGGTTAGTAACCATTCATTTGGCACATAGTCAAAACATGCTATGTGAAAATATCTCAAGTGTGTCTCTGGATCACCCTTGTCATCATATAGAGTGAGCTTGGGTTGAACAAAACATGGTGGCAAGGGTATAGAAGCAATATGGCATGCCAATGGCATATGAAGCAGAACAAAAGAGTCCAAACCCTATGTTAGTCTAGATACATCTTGCTCAATATATATCACCTTGGATTGAAAAGATTTAATCTCTTGCATAAGGGAAACGACATCAGGTGGTGAAGATGTACTAGTCATAACTAGTGGTGCCACATATGAAGGTTAGGTTTCTATAAGGGGTTGTTGAGAGATAGTTTCTACTATAGTTTCATTTAAAATTGGTTGTTCTAAAGGAATAGAGGATTAAACATTCTTAGAATTTATAATTTCATGATAGATTGTAAGATAATGGCATGATCTTAGGGTTGTTCCCTAAGTCTCTCTCTAAAATTCTATAGAATCAAATCTTTGTTGATGAAAACATCATTATCAACAATAGGTGGAAGTGGATCAAAAGCCCAATGTGGTAGAACATAAACATCGATGTCTATACCATATTTTTTATTCTCATACTCCTCATTGTTAGAAATTTTCCTCATAAAAATTAATGAAATCTAGATGTGTAGGATCTATAGTAGGAAAGTGAGCTGGCTATTTATCCAGAGTATATGGATAGGTTAGAGGAATATAGGTGAATTTAGGAGGGTTGAAAGTAAGTATTGCACTTCACCTCAAAGGAAGAGATGCATGGAGCTTAGGTAGCATAAGGAAAATAACTTAAAAAATGAAAGAGAAGATCAAATAAACATAATCTATGATTTGAAAAATAACAAACTAAAATATGCATAAAAATGATATGAAGCTCACTAACATATAAGGTGATACCTCAAAAGCATAGGGACCTAGTATATTTAACTAGGGTTTAAAATAAACAATTGTTAAAATTATTATGGTGAATTTTAAAAATTAAATGTGAAATTCTGATTTATATATAAAGGAAAAATCAGAAGAATATTGCTAAAATCAGCAAAGAATTTTCCCTAAGGATTCTAGAGTTTTTGTACAAAAATAAAGTAAGTCTGGTTCACCACATGATTTGAATTATTTTGGAATAATAGAGTTTTATTTATATTTTAGTTAAGGGTCTGGATTAATATAGCACTAAATATAGTCCTGATTTGTGCAACTATTTGTCTTTTTCACCTTTTTTAAAAATAGAAATAAATAGGAAGAAATATAACTTAGCTTAATAATAGATTGAGATGGTTGATACAGATGTTGAAAATGGTTGTACAAGACTAGAAAGGTGTCATAAACCTAATCTATATTTCATTTGGTAAAAGGATAGGAGGACGAAAAAATGGATGCTTAGGTGTCCAACACTGTTGTCCGTTCCTACCGCTATTTTCCTAACTAATCACATAGACTTAAAACCTTCTAGATAGTTGTGTTGTGCCTATGTGAGCATGCCTATGAAAAAATGAGTGATATTTGTTGATGGAACTCACTATGGATCTGATTTTTTATTCAAACCCTAGCCCTCTATCATGCTTGATAAAATAATATGAGTCACTTGAAAAAGGGGGGGTTAGTATGTAAGATGTACAAAATGTGCAATCCACACCCCTTGTGTGGACACATTGCCTACATATCAGTACTATGAAGAGGGATTAAGCCATATATAGTTCTCCCTCCTAATGTGCTTTGTGAAATAATGTGATATAGATCCAAGGACCAAATTTATAGTGTTTGAGGTGGTTAGAACCTAGTATGAATATTTGAGTATGTTTTTAGCTGTGTTGGGTGACTATGTGCAAAGAATAGGGAAGTTTTTCTTAGTACTTTGTTTTTATTATTTTTGGTTTTGTAATTTTGCTCACATATATTTTAAATGAGCTTTGAGTGGGATTTTATAGGGAATAATTGGTCATGGGTTAGATGTATTCTTGCTCGACTAACATAATTAGGGATAAGGACTAGATGAAAATGACCATTGGGGCTCAAAATGTAAATGGATAGGACTTGCTAAAAAGTAGATGCTTTGGGTTCTAGCACTATAGTCCAAATGGGGCACTCCTATCCTATAGGCTCAAGACTTGGGGGAATAGGATTGACATGGAGAATAGTGTCTGGTTGAGGTGGAATGACTATTTAGAAGGTTCTAGATAATTGGTAGTGAGCAAAAAAGTGTCTATAAGGGTCATAAGAGCATGAAAAAATGACCTATGGATGGCGTGTCATAATCCTCACTCAAACTACCAATTCAAACATTTTCTATGACTACACCACTACTTCATCCTGCATAAGGATTCCACCTAAATTCTCTTCTGATGCATCTGTGATTATTGAAAATTGACCATTGGGATTAGGGACTCTCAACATTGGTGGTAAAGTAAGTCTTATTTTTGATTCCTAAAAATCTACTTCACATTTATATAACTAGATAAACTTTTGATTCTTCCATTACAAGGAGGTAATTAGATTCACTATCTTGGAGAAGTTCAGAATGAACTTCCTATAATAACGTGCTAATAGCATAAGACTTCTTACCTCATGCACATTTCTCAATGCTAGCCACTCCATAATGGATATTATCTTAGATAAATCTATATAAATACCATCCACATAAATAATATGCCCTAGATATTTCACTCTCTTTTGGAAAAATGCACACTTAGACAACTTGCCATAAAGCTTGTACTTCCACAACCATTGTAAAACTAGTTCTAGATGTTATAGGTGATCCTCTTTATTCTTAAAATATATAAGAATATCATCCAAAAAGACAAAAAAAAATATCTAAATAATATCTAAACACATTATTCATGAGATTCATGAATGTGGCTGGTACATTAGTCAACCCAAAGGGTAACACTGTGAACTCATAATGCCCATAACAAATTTGGAATTCTATTTTCATAATATCCTCATCCTAAATCCTCAACTAATGATATCCTACTCTAATATATATCTTATAAAATACCATTTCTCCCTATATTTGATCAAAAATATCATCTATACAAGTTAGTGGATACCTATTTTTTATAGTTGCACTATTGAACATTTTGCAATCAATTCAGACTTAAAGAGTACCATCCTTCTTCTTCACAAAAACAACTAGTGCACCCCATGGTGACACACTAAGTCTATTCAACCCTTTGGATAATACTTCCTAGAGTTGAGCCTTCATTTCAACCAACTCAGTGGTTGTCATTTTATATGGTGCATTAGATTGTGGTTCTAATCTAAGTATGATGTTGATAGAGAAATCAAACTCACGTTTAGTAGGCAAACATGGTAATTATTATAAAAAAACATCATTGAAATCTATACGAAATGGATAATCTTTGAGGGTTGCATTATAGAAAGCTATATGAGCCTCATCTCTCTCTTTTCACCCTAAATTTGTGTCTGGTTTCCAAAATCATCAAGACACTCAACCTTATTTAAATAGCAGTAAACCTTGGACTTGTGTTTAGAAAGCTAGTTGACTCCTATGATCATGTCATATGACCACAGTGGTGCTAAATATAGATCTACAATAGTTTACAATTCAAGAAACTCAATCATTACTTCAACTAGACAATTGTCAACCATGACTTTTGAGTCATTCCCATATTTTATCGAACATGCATTTTCCATATATCTATTTATATATATCTAGGTTTTGTATTACACTTATTAAGCAATCTAGGAGCTATAAAACATTTAGTAGCCCTTGTATCTATCAAAATAGAAATTAGATGTTCAAACAAAATACCTAACATATCTATGCGTGATGCTTGAAATTTGGCTTGTTGATTATCAATTGCTACATGAATACACTGCTAAAAATTGCCCTGTTGAGAACTAGGACCTTTATTTTTTGACTTGTCATGAGGACATTCAAAAACATAATGATCTCTTTTATAGTTGAAATAGCTTCCAACTGGACCTTTCCTGTTACTTTGTGGGTTTTCCTTAAAACCACCTTTGAAGCCATTTCTAGAGTTTTTGTTGCCAGATCCACTATTGAATTTTGAATTCTAGTTCTTGGAATGCCCCTTGGAGTCTCCAGTCCTTTACTTCATGTTTTGCTTCTTAAAAGTTGGCTTATAACTTCCAAACATTTTTTAGATGTTTTCCCTAACCTGAGCAAGAGACTTCAACTTATATTCTTGCTTCACTATCTTTTCGAAGACCTGGTCCATGGTATAAGGTCCATGAACATCTATCTCACCACCAATTTGTGGTTTTAATCCCATGATAAATTTCTTGATTCTGAACCTCTCACCAACTTGGTAATGAAGTACATACTTCAAAAGTTTGGTAAAATGTTTCCAGTACTCATTCACTGATAAATCTCCTTGCTTCAAATTCTTTAAATCCATGAGCTTCTGATCAAAATAAATTTTTGGTAGCCACCATGACCTAAAAAATATCAAAAATTGTTTCCAAGTTGTGGTGGTTGAGTTAAGGTTCATCTCCAAATTCTTATTGGCCCAACAAGTATATGCATCACTAGCCAACTACTAAGCTCCCCAAACTACTTTGGTGACTTTAAAGTAGTTTTAAATCTCAAAATACTTCTCCATCTCAGTGTACCATGCTTCAATTCCATCACCTAGAATAATTCCATCAAACTTAGATGGAGTCACATTTTTCATATCTCTAAAAAACATTGCATCTACCTTAGCTCTTGCATCCTACTAATTTTTCTATTCAATGAGATGCTCAACATGTACTTCTTGATCTTCTTCCTTGTCTTTGCCACAAACATCTTGTTCTAGGGCTATAATTCTATCCCAAGTATCATTCATGGCTATGAGGATATGATCCAACTTTACTAAATGCTTGATAATAATTAGGGAAGGATATTTTAGAGGGTTTTGGTCATTAACATTCGAAGGACTCTCACCTGATGCTCTAGTTTGCATCATTCTTCTTTCTATTTGAAAAAAATAATACTAAAATGTTAGTGGACTCTTTAAGTCTTAGAGTTAAGAGTCTATGCTATGATACCACATGTTACAACTCTTTCAGTTGTACTTAGAATATATATTTTTTAATTTACTTAATAATCATTCACTCAAAACCATAGTAAGAAAAATCAAATTATACTATTACAAACTTAGAACAATAAAATTATAAATTTAATTTGGAATGTAATATTACATATTAGAACTATAAGGAAAATAAATACACTAAGTCTCATCCACGACTGGTCTAATAATACAATAGATGTTTCTCGTGTATAATAAAATATTATATTTACATTTTTCATTAGACATTTAGCCTTTATACAAATAAATAGATTCAGAGCTCTTCAAAGCTTAAGTTGAATCAACTCACATATCTCTGATAATCTCAAGTGTAGTCTCCAAGTAAGTACTGTAAGGGGGAGGGAGAGCATCATCTGAGTAGTTTTTCACACCAACTACAGACCATCAATCCCCTGCACAATCCTCTATCAGGGAATGACCCTCCCTTCACAGATAGGTATATAGAATAGTATAAGAATCTAGAGAGACATGCTAGTGCACCATATGTTATAATATTTCTACTACATGACGTATATATAAAAAAAAAAAAAATCTAACATGATATCACACAACATGCAAATACAATTATATAAAATGATAATGTCGATCTAACATTTTTTTGACCAAAATTTTCACATAGCATATGATCATATGGATCGATCAACTTCATAATACACCACTTGATCAAATTATCTATATAGACAACATTGGTGGTGCTACCTAAGCTAGTAAAGTTTATCTCACTGCATATTTAATATCATCAATGGAGGACCTATTATATATAACATAGCATAGTACAAAACTTAAATATTCATTTAGATTATTTTGAATAGCAGAAATGTGAATATGTTAAGTATAAAAATTATCTTAACTTTACATTTTGTCCATCAAATGCATGTAATGAATCTAAAAACATGTTATTTATATATATATATATATATATATATATATATATATATATATATATATATATATATATATATATATATATATATATATATATAATAGACATAACAAAATATAGTCCATAAAATATCATACCATGCAAGTATGCTATATGCAAGGACCATAATTACTTAATGTTTTAAGTATCTTACTATTTTAATAAACAATCATTCTTAGTTCTAACCACAACCAAATTTAAATTGGTAACCACCAAATATGAAAATAAAAAGTAATCCAAAACAATAATTTTATTTTACTAAGTTATCAACAACTTAAGCATTTAATTTATGATTCTAGTTATAATATTTTCATATACATTATAACATAACCAATCATATTGTCAAGTTGGGTTTATCTGAATGATATAAATGTATTTACATACATACTTTAATATAAACACATATATAAATTCTTTATATATACATATATACCTAATTTAGCAAAAGATAAACCTTTTAACATAATTTAGAAATGTAATTTCATACCCAAATACAATCAATAATACCCATTTTATTTAGCTAGGTACAAGATTCATAAACATATCTAGTCATATGAAATAATTCAACAATCCATATTATCTATTAATAGGAATCTCATTCCCATCATATAAATAATCTAGCATGTGTTTTATATATCCTATAAACTATTTCTAGATTAAGTAATCAGCCAAGTTAACTAGTTTTTCCAATTGAAACTACACAAGATATATTATTTCCAATTCACCATGTAGCTTATGAAAATATATTTTGAACTAGTGATAGTTCTGTAACTTATTTTTTCTGAAGGTAAATTATTATGGGTTTTTATCAGTTTTCAATGATAAGATAAAATTAAAAAGGGTTTGAGTAAGTGTATATGTGTGTATATATATATATATATATATATATATATATATATATATATAAAAGAAAAGTGATATGCTGCTAAGTTTACATGATGTGAAAACTTTATTTTTTAATACTATACATTGTGGATATATATCATAAAGCTCAAATCAAAGAAATAATATTTTCTATTAACCATATTAATCCATAAATTCTAAGGTTAATAAACATAGGGTAAAATTGAGATGTAATAGTGAATAACTCACTTATATAATATTCCACCCTTTCAAAAAAGAAAAATTTGCTTTACAACCCAAATTGTGGATCTTCAAGGTGTAGAGAAAGTAGAACGAAAGTAGATCATTTACAAATACATACTTCAAATGTTATATATGGAGGCTCTTATTGGAATATGGAAGTCCTCTTTTCTCAAAACGGAAGGAGGGCACTTATTGCCTATATTTGAGTTAGCTCTTATTGAGAGGAGTTTTTTTTGTGGTTGTTGATGCTTTCGAAAGCCTTTATTTGTGGTATTAGTTAATGTTTTGCATTAGGTGATTAAGTTTCTTTGATTTCTTAATTTTTAGTTCTCTGTGGCTCATGTTTGTTTATTTGTTATTTTTTGTTTGTTTTGTTTCTTTTTGAATTTTAACAAAGGGTGAGGAACCCATTTAACTATCATTTATTGATAATATTTTTGTTTGTCTTTCAAAAAATATTTGGCTTGGTCAAATTAATATATATGTATGTGAGAGAGAAAGATGTACAAAAATATCTACATTTAATTCTTCCATTAATATTATACCTTTTAAAAGATATTTAGTTTTATCATATTAACAAAATAAACAATAAAAAATATCAAAATAAAAACATAAACATAAAGTAGTCGCTTATACATGAATTTTTATGTTTTAAGTAGTTGAATTCAAATCTCTTTGCCTTATGATTTATTTATTCAAAAAATAATCCCAAATCCAAGTATGATGGATTTTTAACGTTGAATTGTGTTTTTTTCTTGAGAATGTTGATGTGCAATAGCTAATATTTTCCTTTCATAACAAGATAGTGAAGATTCATGACAATATATTTCTCTTATAACATGATTTTTTTCTACTAATAAATCTACATCATGTCACTTTTTCTAAATTGAAAATACGTAATTATATCTATTGATCTGCATTATGTCACTTTTTCTAAATTGAAAATGCGTGATTATATCTATTGATTGCATTATGTCACTTTTTTTAAATTGAAAATGCATGATTATATCTGTTGATCATAAATAATGAGGTATAAGGATGGTCTACAATAATAAGTGAGAAAGATCGGAATTCATGATCAATAGGAAAATGCTGGAAATTTTTCACAACATGAACAATGTCCCTTAAAAGACAACAATGCTTATTTGGAATGATGAGCAACTAAAGGACACAAGTTTTTTTTTTAAAAATAAAATTAAAACACGATCAATGTTTCTTTAAAGTACTCTTATTTAAATTCCCCGTTGCTTGTTTATTAAAACCATCTTGTGTTTTATTGTTAATTTTTTTTTTTTTTTTTAATATTCTCAAGTTTGTCTTTGGAGTTTCATGGAATTCTCTTTCTTGATTATAAATTTTGGGAATATTAAAAGAAGTCTCAATTTAGGTTATTTACTTTTGGCACTTTCTACCATGTGTTTTTAGAAGGATATTTTCTCACACCTATTTGAACCATAAGTAATATGTTTTTTTACTATGGATTTTAAAAGAAATATAAAACATTTTTTAAGAAGTTTTGAATTGTTAAAATATTTTTTAAACATATAAATATATTGAGAGATTGAATAATAATATCTAAATTGATGTTATTGTTGGATATTTTTGTAAAAAAAAATGTTTGGTTTCATAAAATCATGAATAACATTGATTTATCCAAAAGAACGGTCCATGTTCAGATACATTCAACCCTCTTCTACTAAAAACTAAACAATAATGAAGCTTCTTATGCTAATGCTAATGCTTGTATGAATTTATACCTCCCAATGCTCCATTAGCCATGATCTTAATTGTTTCCTATGAAACCTTCGATTCACAAACTCATCAATCAAACCTTATTTTATTAGGGAAACGATTTCTTGATCAATCTCATTTTGTTCTCAGGTGATAATTGATTGTTCTAGACCAATGTACCATGTTTTCATCTAAAAGATCTCATCCTTTGCATTGTTAAAAATTGACCTTGAGATTTTCAAGAGTCATAGCATTTTGAAAAAGAAAAGATGTCTAAAGATTATCAAAGAAATGGGACATAGATTAGGAATAGAGCCTAAAGCTACCACATACTTAATTGTAATAATAGGATAAGTAACACATACTATTGTGGGGCAATGTGAGACAATAGAGTCATATATGACAATTACGAATGCAGACACTACCTCCAATATTTTTATGCACAACTTATGTGTATCGATGATCAATTATGTCATACACTAATTACTACTTCTTAATAGTTATCTTTTCATGCCCTACTATTAGAAAGAAAGAAAAAAGTAACTAAATTTTATTAAAAAATATTGATTTGTATTAACTTTGAAGTTTTATTTTAGATTTATCAAATGATTTTGTTTATTGAAAGATTGTACACAACTTAATGATTTTATCATTTTTTAACAAAATTTTATTATATTCATAATTGATGGCTTAAATTTTATTACATTTTTATATTGTGAAAGAAAAAATATCATACAATCAAATAAATGTTAAATTTGTTAAATAAAATATAATAAACAAAAATTTTCATTGATTAACCATAATTAAATCATAAGGCCTCTCGTGTCCATGTTGGGTTCTCCACCTTTAAAGCTTTCGACCTCTTCATGATTGTGTCTTTTTGATAAGCTCCTTTTTAAGATTGGACTATGGAATTTGTTTACTAAAAACGACCTCTTGTTCCATACTCTGGTGCTTGAAACTCCTAACCAAACACACAAACTATGTTTTCTTTCTTTAAACTAAATAAAATATAAATCTAGGATATCATTGATTCATATATAAAATTAATAATTGGCATCGATCGAATGACTATGGAAGACGGTGATATCATACTCTGGTGCTTTGGCTTGGTTTTCGGTGGGTTAATGCTGATTGTATTGATATGAGATCAGTGTGAATGCAGGTTGTAAGCATTAAGCTCAACTTTGGCAGTGGTAGAAATGCATTGGTTTTGAAATTGGTTGTCGGTGGGCTCACTAAAAAGGCGCAAACAGAAGATTGACTAGTCTAACTTCAGAATTAAAATGTTCTTCAAGACTCCACCCAAGCTATGTTTTGCGGTGTTGCTACGAAAATGCCTGGGATCCAGCTCAATAGACTTAAAGACCCTATATGAAAAATATATATATTCTGACTGGCTGTCATTATAAGCTGTCGATTCCCGGGTCAATCATGTGAAATTCCTTATTTTCTACCGTCAATCCCAAGACCATAAAATCTTTATTTATTTATTTATCAATTAAGAGTAATTTTTTAAATTTATATTTGATTTATTAATACGTTAACATATTTACTTTTAATAATATATCTAAAAATATATAATTTATTTACATTATACATGCGTCACACAATTAAAGTCTTATTGCCCATTTATTTCTTTCGCAAGGTGGTCAATAACCTATATAGTTAGATTATTAATTTTTTTCCCCCCTATTTCTAGTTAAAACGTGGTTATTTTATTTCGAGATGAATTTTGTTAGTAGTTTTTTTATTTCAAGATGAATTTTATTTGTAGTTATTATTTTAATGATATTTTATTTTATAATATAATAATAATAAATTTGTTAATAGAAGAAAGAATGTTAAATATAAATCATTTCATATTTTTTTATTTAATTTTTCATATTTTAATATATAAATATATGTAAAAATATTAAATATGCACAATTTAAAACCATTAAATATAGGGATTTTTTTTCACTAAAAAGAAATTTTGTGTAATGATTATATCTCTTATAATTTAATTATATTGATTTAGGTATTTTTATGACAGGTCAAAGTTGAAAATTGGTAACATTGATCATATTGTCTTATCGCGTCATACAATCATATTAAGCATATAATTCAAATTATATATATATATATATATATATATATATATATATATATATATATATATATATATATATATATATATCAAATTAAAGTTATTTAATAATAATAATAATAATAATAATAATAATAATAATAATAATAATAATAATAATAATAATAATAATAATAAAAGTAAAAATCACTATGTTAAGTTGAAAATAATATTTTTAGAAAAAAGGATCTAAATTCTTATTGTATACATAAGATATGAAAATTATTGAAAGAATTTTGTAAAAAAAAAACTTACGAGAAATAAATAAATTTAAAATTTAAAATCATTTATTTTTATCAACATTTTATATTATTACACTCCACCATCATAAATTATTATTATAAATTATATTTATTGACAAAATTAATATATATATTATTTTTAAAAATTATAAATAAAATAATAATTATAAAATACTAATATAAAAATATATTTAATGTGTTTATCATAACTTTACACATAAATATAGTTACCACATAAATGTATTATAATTATTTATTATTATTTTATATAATAAATTTTGCAATAGACATGCCAAAAAATAACTTTTTATTACTCGTCATTAATTATTTTATATTATAAATATTTCACAATATAACTAAAAGTAAGTAATTTTTTTAATTTAATATTTTAAAATATCAAAAAAATATTATTTATATATAAATTGGTACAAATATATCGAAAAAGATTAAAACCAAATGTGAATCTTATGTTTCAAAAATAAAGCTTATCAGCGTAAATCAAATTGGATTCTAAATCAACATAGAAAAGTTTAACACACCTATTATATCTTTGTAAGGTGCTATCCAACTCTAAAGTCGAACGAGTACTCAAAACCATTATTAAAAAAAAAAAAAGATTAAAGTCCTCTAAAAACTCATGTTTTAAAAATAAACCTTATTATGTTCATTCAAAATAGACTCTAAATCAGCATGGATTTAGAGTAGTTTAATATACTTATTATATTCTTGGAGTGCATGCCCCCAACATCAACAACCATGGTTAAATTTGTTGAACATATGGCCATGTTTACATTTTGAGTCATAAATGCAATCATTTTTTTTAAAGCGTGTATAAATTGTAGGGTGAATATATATATATATATATATATATATATATATATATATATATATATATATATATATATATATAATTTTCAATTTTTTATTATAAATTTGTATGATATTTGGAAGGACAATGTTAGAAAAAATAACTATTATAAATTTTTTACCGAGATAAAGTTGACTATTAAATTTTGACTAGACCAATGTTGATCGAGTATTCAAATCATTAAAAATAATATCAAAATGAAAATTCAAGATCAAATTAAGAAAGTTCAAAAAGAATTTGAGTAAAGAAAAGATATTCCCTCTCGTTACAAAAATAAGAGGACTTCCCAATCCAATAAAAAACAAGAAGATAAAAAATCCAACTAAAAAACTAAGAGGATAAAAATAAATACATGTTTGAAGGTGAACACGATTACACTTACCATTATCCTCAATTTACAAATCATTAACAAAGATGTTGTTGTCTTGGAATTAAGGACTTTTGTTTGAAAATTTAATAGAATATACTTTTTTTCAGAGGAATTGATTAACTGGACTTCCTCAACTTTGAAAGTGAATCTTCTCTTTTATTTATCATACCCCACTTTTTCAAAGGTTTCTTTGTCGTCACAATCCATACCAAATAAGATAGAGACAACTTTTTTAAGGAGGATCTTGTTTTTTTTTAAATGTTTGTCTTTCTTTTTTTAATTATAAAAGTGGTCTTGATATTTCTAAATTGGATTTTTAGGGAATTCCATTCTGGATTTGACTGTTTGGTTTACCTTTAGAATTATGTAAAAAATTTCCCTTTTCCCTTGCATCATATTGGATTTGAAATTGGATCTCTAATAGACATTGATCATACAACTTTGAAAAAATACGGAGGTGCCTATGCTAGATTTTGTGTTAGTTTTAACTTGAACAATCCTTTGGTCAAAGAGGTTTAAATTTTGGTTGGGGAAGACACTTAGATCCAACAAGTTAATTATGAGAAGTCACCTCTAAGGGTTGATGGAGGAACATGGCTCTAGAGGCAATACTCAAGTGTTTATTTTAGACCATATGCTAAAAAATGTTGGACAACACCTCCACAAATGGAACATGAAAGTATTTAAAACACATTTAAATAAAAATCCATCATTTAATCAGATATTCATAGCCTTCAAAACCATGTACAATAGATTGGTCATGATAGAAACCCATTTCTCATGGTAAAAGAGTTAGTGTAAAGTTGATCCTGGTTCTAGAGGGGGGCCTCCCTCTATATCTATATGGCTATATGGGAGTGGGTCCCTCCATCTATATCTATATGGTTATATGGGAGTGGGGTATACAAAGGACTCTATAGAGTGGAAAATTTATCTATTATCTATGCCCCCCTAGAGAATATATAGGTTTCTATCTGGTAACCTGGACTTAGACTGCCATATATATATATATAACTAGTACTACAGGGGTTAGGCCTAGGGCCTAGATGGATAGTAAAGAGAAGATTTTATATAAATCAAAATAGAGAGTGATAGCTTAATAAAAGAGACAATAACAAAAAATTATTTCACCAATATACTCTAGTTACTCATAATTATAATAGGATCTCAAAACTCAAAACTAGCAGTGGTCCCTATATTGAAGAGTTGAATGGGATTAAAAAGGAGGTAGTCCATTTTTTAAAAATTTCCTTAAGGATTGTTCCTTTAATTTTAATTTGAAACACCAAGAATGTGTGAATCTTATTTCAATATTTATCAATGACAACCAGAATGCTAATTTAATGAGAGCTTTCACAAAGAAAAAAAATAGACTGCACTTTTGAGCATAGACAATGATAAAGTCTTGGGTCTTAATGAGTTCCCTTCATGATTTTTCAAACACTTATGGTAAATTTTTAAAAAGAATATTATCAAAGCTATCAATGAATCAAAATATTCAATAAAAATTCATAAGGATTTTAATCGCACTTTTATGACATTGATCCCTAAGAAAGCTAATTTGGATTCCTTAGAAAACTTTAGACCAACCTTTTGTAAGACTATGTATAAGATTATTTTAAAAAACTTAGATAATCATTTTAAAATCCTTATTCCTCTTCTTATTGTATAAAAACAACATGGTGTTGTTCAAAATAGACAAATTTTAGATGGAATTGTTATTTTGCATGAGCTAATCCACTCAGGTAAATTCAAAAAGGAAATGACTATGATTATGGAACTTAATATTAAAAAATATTATGATAAGGTAAAGTAGAAATTTATTTTCAATATTTTAAAGAATTTTGGGTTCTCATAGAGTTAGTACAATTAGATTAAACCTTGTGTGGATACTCCTATGTTTGCAATAATTCTATATGAAATCCCCAACTAATTTTTTTTCAATGTTTTAAGAGGTCTCTCTTAAGGAGATCCTATTTCACTTTACCTCTTCATCATCATGGTAAAAGGCCTTTGATTGAGCCTTTGAAAAGGTAAAATAAATATATCTCATTGGTGGTTTCAACATTACCGAGAATGTAAAATTATCTTGTAGACAATTTATAGATTATACAATTCTAGAAAACTCTACTTGTATCACCCATAATTTGGACATAATGGATTAAAAGTACAAAAAAACTATTAACCAAATCTAAACTCTAAGTAATTATCAAATAAAAAGAATTAGAGATAGGAAGCAATCAATCATGGAATTAAAACAATCTTACCATCATCTTTCTCTTTTTTGATCTCCTTTCCAAAAACCCCTGAATATTGCTTGAAGATTGAGTTAACAAATTGAATATCTGAAATAGGATGTAGGATTGTGAATTATGATAGACTCAAGACTAGATTACTAGAAGAGAGTGATTGAGACAACATAGGCTTGCATTCTGATTCTAGATTGCCCCAAATGTTTGGGTCATTTTGCATATATAGATGTGTTGGAGGGGAAAATGGAAGGAAAATTTTCCACTAAATTTTGAAATGGAGGAGATATTTAAAATGGAGAAAATTCTAAAGATTGGAATTCTATAGACTTTATTAAGGATGCATGTGATTAGAATGTAAAGGGAATACTTAGGATTTTGACATATTAAAAATAATAATAGTTGTTTATTATTGGATTTTAGGAATTAATTAATTTAGAAGGTGAGAGGGGTGAGATTAGCATGTAGAAAGGGGCATGAGAATAAATTAAATGGATTAATATTAAATGGAATTAGATGAGTTAAGTGAGTGACCAAAATATAAATCATACATTGTTCGTATTCAGGAAGCTAGAATGTTGAGTAAAATCATTGATTGGTATCATTGTACTTTGGGCTAAGATGTTAACCTCTTGAAATCAAATAGTTTTTTCCTCCACACTTCACTCCATAGACAAAATAACATTAAGCATATTCTTAGATTGTCTTTAGCTTCTCTTCCCACCAAATACTTGGGCATCTCCCTCTTTAATAATTAGACAAAAATAAAATGTTGGGACAATATGACCACAAACAAGTCAAGACTAAGTTGATTTATTGGAAAATTAAATGGTTCTCTAAGTCAGAAAACAATACAATTAATTCAAGCTATACTCAAGTAATACGCATCTATATGATATCAATATTTGAAGATTCAACTAGTGTTAAATCCAGATTAATATTATGATTTCTTTCATGAAATGGTCTTTTTGAGTATAGAAAAATTATTATAATAAAATAGGAAGATGTTTGCTTGCCTGAATCAAAATAGGGAGCTGAAATCATAAATTTGTTCATAATGAATAAAGCTCTCAAAGCAAAACTTCTATGAAGAATATATTAGGTTAAAGAAAACACTTGAGCATCTTACTCCGACGAAAGTATCTTGATAATTTAAATGATGAGTATGGTAATCACAAACCGAAGCTTCCGACAGTGTTATTTTCTTACATTCCTTGATTTGTTCGACGATGATACTTCTGTCATGCCCTTTTGAACTACATTGAAATGTGATTTCCATTTTTTATTAGTATAATTCTTAGTGAAACTTTTGAGTTCCATTCTTTAATCTTCTTTCTTACTATTGACCAACTGACTTTGTGTTTGCTTGACTTTTTAAGGCTTTCTGCCTATCTCCTTCCATTCCCTTAAAAACATCTGGAATAAATTTACTTGTCAGATCCATTTAAACCACAGAATAAAGGTTCCTTTATACCAGAGAGTAAGGGCCCAAGTTTCCTTATTATTCTCTATTAAAAAAAAATTATCGTTAACAAAATAAGGGCCCAATTTGCCTTCTTATTTTCTATCAAAAAATACTATAACGGATTCGATTGAGGTTAGGCGTCTATCAACACAACCAAAAACAAAACAAAACGACTTAAAAAACTGTGTAGGGCTGGGAGTCTCGAAGAAAACACAATGAAAATTCTGAACAATTTTTTGAATGCGTATCTATGACTGCTTTTCTCTTGCAAGACAACCTCTCCGTAAATTACACTATTGCTCTTTAATTGCAACAATTAATTGCTTTATAGCTATACATATGGACCATTTGTTCAACAGCAAGGCAGCTGTTGATGTAGCAAAGTCTTGCCCTGCTTATTAATCTGGATCCGGATGATTAAGAGAGAGAAACTAGGCATATGAACACATTCCATAAACACATTTCTCGTTTTTACTGCAGCGGACACCGCATCTGCCACAATTGTTCTTATGGTAGGTCACGTCTATACACTTACCCTCACAACAGGCTTGCCCGAAGGAGCAATACTTTCCACATGACCCACAGTTGTTACGATCTGTTAATACATTATAACACAGGTCGTTACAGCAGCGTGATTTAACTTGACCTGGAACGTCGTTCTGCTTGCATACATGCTTGTGTGCGCTGCATGACGCGCTCTTCGGCGCTTGCGCTTCCTCTGCAAGAAAGCGGCTCATGATTGCTTTCCTCGAATACGGCATTGCCATTGGCATGGCTCTCTCTGCATTAATGCAAATTATCATAGCAAATAAAAGCAACGCCATTGCTGCCAAGCTTGCAGTAAACCCCATTATATGATTAGTAATATGTGACTGTGATTAAGCCCTGTGAAGCCTGCTAACTATAAGAAGATGGAAGCGGGTTCACAATTTGAGAGAAACAGGCTGAGGGAGCGTTTAAATAGATAAGAGGCTACACAGGCACCTCCATCCCCCGACAAACTTCTGCGATCGAAGAGTATACGACTTTTCGTTCTGCTTTCGAAGATCATACGACTTTTCGTTGTGGTAAAGATTATAAAATTATCTTCTTTTATATTTAATATTTTGGATAATGGATCCACTGAGTTGGAGCGTTGACTCGCGTAGTGAAATTATATTTGAAGTGTCCATGGGTATTCCCTCGGTAGTTGGTGCTCACGTGAAAGATCGTGCAACTTCAAACGCAAGAAACGCTTCATTAAAGGCTAAAACCTTATTTAAAACTACAACTACCCTTTTTTTTACAAAGGGAAGCACATGCTATTTTTAGTTCGAGGAATAGAGTTTGAAGAGATGGCTGCTAGGTTGAGGTTTACAGGTAGGTTTTGAGTGATTTGTCGGCGTTTACTTATGTTTAATATTTTTTTAGATTTTAGGAGAATTAATTATTTTTGTATTTAAGTTTAATATATTTTAGAATATTAGATCATGAGAGAAATTATTATAAATGATGAAAAAAGAGGATTATTTCGTTTATCACTTCAATAATATATAAATATAAGTGTTAATTTCCACTTATCATTATATTTATATTTGTTTTCATCTTTCAATAAGTCTTTTTTAATCGGAGAAATTGGTTAGAAAATATTTTTTTTAATTTTTAAATTGTCCATTTACCAATGTTTATAAAATTATAACTAAATTTGCCTTTACAAAAATTGTGATTAGACAAAGGATGTCACAATTGCAACAAATAACTTCATCATCTACTCCTTAAATGATACCTACCATAAGCTCTATAAACATCATCTTAAAAAAATTTAAATAATAGTAAATTAAAAACAACATTACTTACAACTTAAATTTTATTTACAAATTAAATCTTACAACTTAAATCTTATTTGAAACCTTCTTCTAAAATTCAAATTGTCAAGGAAATAAGTCTTTGTAATTCTTGTAAAAAACATCAAAATTATATTTACTTATCCGTTTTATATTTACTTATATATATATATATATATATATATATATAAATATAAAACGGATAAAGAATAACAAACATTCACACACTGTAACAAAGCCTTTTTATTTTTTAATTTCTATTTAAATACTTGTATAGACTAAATTTTATTGTTCCATAGTTTTCAAATATTAAAGAGAAATGCCTTCTCCACTAGTCGTACCATCATGGTATATATCCGTCATTGTCACATTGTCAAACTAGCTGTGGAATGTAGGCCGCGTACTATTGGTTTCAAAATCAACATTAGAAAATTAATTAAAAATGAAGACAGTCGTTTCAGTTTTTCATCGTAGGGAATGGCTTTATCCGCCCTTTTATTCTCCCCATTCCGCATTCGACAAAACTTATATCCTAAAAGTATCAGCAGCAAGTATCCTAAGAGTTAAAAACCTATATAAAAAAATTGTTGATATATCCATAAAATAAAGTTAAAAGTGGTATAAAAACTCATGTTTTGAAAAATAAACCTGGTTGACTTCAATCAAAATAGACTCCATTCCCTGCATCACCATGAATATAGATTAGTAGAACGTAGCGCTTATTGTTTAATCCCTACGCCACTCTTCCCCACCGACTTCGAACGTGTATTCCAAACAATTATGAAATCCATCGTTGTTACTTTGTCAAACTTGTTTAGGAATGTATGTCGCTTACTATTAATTTTAAGATCAAACAATATAATAAAACCAAGTTAGTCATAGCCACTTTGTCAAATTAGTTATGCAAAGTACAGGAAGTTTTAGATTTGCTGCTGTGTAAGTGTTATATAAACCGCATTTAATGTATAAGGTCTTCCATCCCAATTCCATTGTTTGTTAAAAAATGAGGTACATGGATAAATCTATAATAAGAATGGCAGTTTATTGAAATTCATAATCCACAAATAAACACGAAAAAAAAAAAGAACAATGTCCTTCAAAATAAAACAATGTTACTTAGAAATATATCTTATTATTAAGAGTATGTATTTTATGTATTTATCACTTTTGTTAGTGTATTAGTGAGTTATTGTGTCTTTTTCTGAGTTTGTCCTATGTGAAGATTTCTCTCACATTGATTAGTTATGTTAGTTCTATGTGTTGTCCCCTAAAAATATCACTTATTTTTGGGACAACATTTGAACTATTTTGGTCTTACAGACCAAAATTGTCTCTTCCCTTTCCGAAATTTGTCCTGGGTATTCAAATTCCTCATTTTTTTAGCTTCTCAGGAATCTATGGAGTCTATAGGAAAAGAAAATCTATGGACTCTGCAGGGAGGTTCATTTCTACAGGTTCAAATACTTCTGCAGGCAGGGTCAACCAAAAGATTCAGTGTCTAACACTTGGTCATTTTCGGGATTGGTTCAGTGCCTTAGTTCAATTAAAAAATCTTCATCGGCAAGCATCTAAGCAACGAATGCTTGAACCGTTGAACCATTGAACCACTTTGGTTCAAAGGTTCAATGAGTTCAAAATTCAAAAGGTTCAACGCTTTCGGTTCAACGGCGGGTTTAATCAAAGAAATGGTTCAACGTTTGGTTCAACCAAGCGGTTCAATGCTTTGTTTCACTCAGTTGGTTCATCCGCTTTGTTTCAACACTTTGGTTCAATCAAATGGTTCGTCAGTCGGTTCAAAGGCTTCATTTGAACCGTTGAATCAAAGTTTTGTTCAACGGTTAGTTCAATGCTTCGGTTCATTCAATTGATTCATCGGCTTGAACCATTGGCTTCAACCATTTTGGTTCAAAGATTGGTTCATCGGCTTGGTTCAACGTTTGGTTCAACCAAGTAGTTCAATGCTTTGGTTCAATCAGACGGGTCAATCAAACGGTTCAACGCTTGGTTCATCGGCTCGGTTCAACGTTTGGTTCAATAAAACGGTTCAATGGATTGGTTCAACCAAGCGGTTCACTCAGATGGTTCAAAGGAGTGATTCAATGCAAAAATTCAAAGAAGCCTCCTGAAGGATAAGTGCCCTTGTGGAGGGCACTTGGTCGACATAAACACCCTTCATAAGGGTTATTTTCAATGAAGGTCGGCCGCAAAGGTAAATTCTTTCAAAAAACTTATTTTAGGCAGACAAAGGCATAATTCTTTCAGACTTTTGTCTGAAGGAATTCCTTCAGACAAAAAGTCTGAAAGAATTTTGACAGGCTGCAGGCAGAAGCCTGAAGAAATTTCCAAAGAAGCAAAGACCAAGGCAAACGGAACAATTCCACAGATTTTTTGTCCGTGGGAAATGTCCACGGACTTTTGTTCGCGGGAATTTGTCTGCGGAGAAAACATGGGGAAATTACCTATGGGAAATTGTCAGCGGGAAATATCCGCGGGAAATGTCCGTGAAGACTCTAAGGAAAAGGCCGCCGAAGGACCCCAAAGGGCAGGGGCCCTTGTGGGGGACTCTCGGCTACCAAATTGAAAGGTCACCTTCCCTTCGGAAGGATGCAAAATAGGAAAGCCAAAGAAGGACCAAGGGGTGATGCGCCCGAAGATGTCAAATTCAACACAGTGAACTAGCCGTTGAAAACATAGTGACAGGCACGCGAATGTCAATTTCAAAGCTCATAAAATATCTGTTGATCCTTGTAATCTACAGAGCCAAATGCATTCACAATCTTTAATGCCAAGACCAGCAGGAAGCGAGGAAGGAACAGAACAGCAAATTGAATCTAGGACCCGATTTAATTAACTAGAAAAGAAGGAATGATGAAGAAGGAAGATCTCCAGGTGGACATTGAAAGTTGCAAACTTTCAATAGCGTGACTTGTTTCTCTGTGTTGAGAAAAACAAACGGGTAGATGCCCCTAAATTCTAGCTTGTCTTCTTAACAGATTTCAATGCAACATGATGTGTTATTATTCCTGAGTCCTTCTTGAAGTGGCTATATAAGGGACTCTCTTGTTATTTTAAACAGATCTCTTTTTGACAATCAGAATGAAACTCTACCCAAATTGAAAGACATTATTGAGACTTTGAGCTCAGATTGTTGATCATATTTTGTTATTGAAATAAGAAATCAAGTTATTTTTCAGATGTTGTGCTGTGATATCTTTGTTGTTGAAGAAACTGTTCTTATGTCTTTTTCCTTAATATATCTTTTGTTCCTTTAATTCAACAAGCAGAATTGGTGACAGTAGTCAGGAAGGTGTCCTGAAGAGTCAACTGTGGAGAGAATTTGTGCCCCCATAATTGCCTTTAGTGTGTTTTCTTTTCATTTTTGTGTAAAGGACTTTGGGACGACTTTGCCCTCATTGTCATTCGTATCTTACTCTTGAGCAATTCAAGTGGAGACTTTGTGCTGCATCTCGATTTGCTGGTTATTATGTCCTTTGCTACATTTTGTTGTTACTATCAAGAGTATTCTTGTGTTTTGCTGAATAGTACTTTTGAAAGAAGAGGAGTGCTTTCTGTCATTTACCTTGAGTTTTTCATTTGATCTGTACACATCATCTCTGGAGAAAGAGAGATGGATGGTTTGTCCTACCCTTGAGTATTATTTTCTATTTATATATCTAGCATATCTATAGGGAACCTCCCCTTGATGAGAAAAGAAATTAGTCCCCTTTTGATGTGGTAAAAACTGCACATTTGGGTGACTAGTCTTCCTACTTTGGCTGATCAGATCTTTTTTTTATCAGTACGTTGATCGACAAAATATTCAACCAACAATTTTTGGTGACTCTACTAGGGATATACATAAATCTATGCAATTTGGAACCTCAAGTTTCAGATTGAAACATCACCTCTGTCTTACCCATTATCATTATTACCCTTATCCATTATAGATTCTGGTGACTCCATTACTTGTCTTACCCATTATCCATTTATAGCCTTACCATCTTACTCCACCTCCATTATTTTATCTGGTCTGCAAAACCAGAGTTGCTAGGAAAGAGTGCACAATTTAAAGCCTCAAGCTTTAAACTGAAGCAAAGTCAATTCTTTTTCATTTTTGTTTCACAATCTGGTAGATTTAAGGTATACACAAATCCAAAGGGCTAAAGGTATTGTAGACCCTGTATTCGAGTTGGTAAAACAAAGTGATTTTGATCTGTTTCCTTCACCATCTCATCTCCAATGAACCAAGAGCTTTCCTCCTACTAAATTCAGATATCCATTGCCATATGAAGTATCCACTTCTACTATTGATAAAGCTTTGCCAATAATTACCCCTCTGAGATTTATTATTCCTCCTTTTCATAATCTTATAATGGCAGCTCAAGGCCCTTGGGGTAATTATTTTGGTCCTCTCAATCTTACTTCACCTCTACGTGAGTTTCCATGCAGTTTAAGGAATAATTTCCCCAAATTCTATGGTGAAGGGAAAGTTCATCTTGATGAACACATTGCAACCTTTAGCATAACTTGTGGCGTAATTGGAGTAGAATTTGAAGATGTATCAGTTAGGCTATTTGTAGAAACATTATAAGGTGCTACTGTAGATTTGTTTTATCATTTATAGGCTCATTCAGTAACTGATTGGAATACCCTCAAAGATAAGTTTGAATCTAGATTCAAACCTATAGAAGATGCACATCCACTTCTGTCTCAACTTACACAAATGAAGAAAGAGCCTCATGAACCAATGAGAGATTTCATAGCCAAATTTGACAAACTGAGGAATAACATTCCTATAATTGCTTGACCTACAACTAAGAATCTCAAATGCTTCTTCATTAATTCTTAGTTACCTAAAGTAAGTTTTCTTTTGAGACGTGCTGGTCAAATAGATCTTCCTGTAGCTCAACTTTTGGCCACTGAGGTAGAATATGATCTCATCTTAGCAGGGAAGATAAGAAGAGATCCAAATAGAAATAGATCCTCATCATCTTCTAAATACTCACCTACAGGCACCATTGATCTAATGGTGTAAAAGATGGCAAATGAAGTGCTAGCCTTGAAAAGACAAATGGCACAAGGAATATCTTCTGCTCCTTCATACAGAGATATGCCAAGAAGGACATTTCCAAATCAGTCATATCAAGGCAATGCTGCCAGGAATCAAGGGCAGCTAGATCGTCTTCCTCCTCCACAAGGGAAACTTGCCCTTGAAGCTCCTCCAACCAACTCAGCAGTTGGATATTTGGAAACAAAACATGCTTTCTCTTTCCAACCCAAGTTTTAGCAATAAAATAATGTTGATCTCTTCATGGAGGATAAAAAATAATTAGTTGGCGACTCCCACATTGGTTTCCTGAACTATCAGGATGAACCCATAAGCAAAGGAGAAGCTATTGATGGATTATATGCAGTGTTTATTAGGTCCAAAAACCAATCAGTCCACCAAGCTGATAAAAAGAAGATAGAGGAGCAACCTCAACCAATAATTACAATTGCTAAGCGTGGAACCATTCTGCCTTTCTAGTCAAAGGATTTGGTGATCATCCAAAATGTAAGTACATCAATTTCACCTTCACCTTCTACTTCAATTTTGCACACTAGCCCTCTTCCCATCCCTCTTAAAACCCAAAAGGTTGAAATGCTTTCTTCTATTCCTAGTCTAATTCAGCGATTTGACATAATTGATCATGTCAAAAAGACCAAAATACCAATGTCTAAATTTGAATATTTGCAGTACAATCTTGATCAATTGGATAGGTTGGTCTAATGTGTCAAGAACCAAACCATCCTTGCAAGACAAGAGGTTAAGAAAATAATTCTTGATTCCCCAAAGAACATGGCCATTCCAAATAATTTTGTCATTACTCTTCTAGCTACCCCTGAGAAAATAGAACCTTTCTATGTTTCCTTGTTAATAAATGGTTATCAGCTTAACAATTGCATCATTGATTCTAAGGCATCTGACAATGTCATGCCTGATAAAGTAGCTAAGTCTCTGGTCTCACAGTAACCAAAACTTTTGGGAGATGTTTCTCCATGGAGAACAAGTAAGTACCATTGTTGGGGAAAATTAAAGATGCCAATTTGCATTGGCAGCCTTTCCAGATAAGAGAATCAAGATGACTGTCTTGGTGGCTAACATCCCAGCATCCTATGACATTTTGCTTGGATGAAATTTCTGCAAGGACGTGGGAGGAGAACTAAGCATGGACCTGTCTAAGGCAAGAATCCCTGTCCAAGGTGTGATGAAGAAATTGCTCCCTGAAAAGGAGGCAAAATATGTGGTCACCCAAACATCAGCCCCTGTAGCAAAAACTCTATTTGAGTCTTCAAGTAGGGGTAATTATTTCTTTACCATAGAGGATGTTCATGTTTCTACAGATGAAAGCCCTGTAGCTGAAAATCTAGGAATTGATCCAAACAAGACTTTAGGAGAATTGGTAGGGCATAGTAGAAGTAAGGAAGGATCTTCCATCTCTAATGAAGAGAAATCTTATAGGAGATCAACTTATGATGATGCTTGGATCTTGAAATCCAATAGCAGTAATTCTTCCACCAACGATGGAGTTGGGACTGTGTTAATATCTGCTCAAGGAGATAGTCTTCCTTCATGTAATTTGGAAGTCAGCAACACCAACAACACAGTTGGATGTGAATCTCTATTGCTTGGATTGAAGATTGCTCAAGATGAAAATGTCAAACTCCTTCACATCAAAGGAGATGCTACGCTGATAGTTTGTCAAGAGTTTGATGTGGACAATCCAATCATATGCTGGACTGAACTAAAAGAACAACCAATTATGGTAATGGACCATGCTACTGCAAATCAAAATCAGGCAAATAAAACCTTCACCAAGAAAGCAAGGAGTTATGGCTTTCATTTTTAAGACCACGTCTTGCCTTGGAGCAAGAAGAAGAAAAGGCCAAGAGGAAGATGGAAAAAATTGGTTTTTTGGTGGAGAGCTCCATTCCCCCGTCACCATTTTTGGGGGAAAAATGGTTTCCTACTGGTTTACCAGGATAAAGCACTATTTTCACTATCTCTTAAGAAGCAACATCTGAAATACTTCAATTCTTGAAGTATCAGATCATTTCATCTATACATATGTATATTTGTATAGTTTTTAATTCTATTTTGTTTTGTTTGTTTTCATTTTTGATGCCTTCAATTTTTAGGTAGCATGACTCCATAACCCAATGGTACACATGAAGACACTGGAGATTTTGGATTCTACTCCCTTCAATTCTTTTTGCAATTGATAGAAATTCCCCAACTGGAGCTAGCAGTTGTCCCCCAAAAATATCACTCATTTTTGGAACAAAATTTAAACTATTTTGGTCTTACAGACCAAAGTTGTCTCTTCCCTTTTTGAAATTTGTCCTGGACTTTCAAATTCCTCAGTTTTCAAACTTCTCAAGAATCTACAGACTCTACAAGAAAAGAAAATCTATGGACTCTACAGGTAGGTTCATTTCTATAGGTTCAAAGACTACTATAGGTGGGTTCAACCAAAAGAATCAATTTCTAACACTTGGTCATTTTTGGGATTGGTTCAGTGCCTTGATTTAATTAAAAAATATTCATCGGCAAGAATTTAAGCAATGAAGGCTTGAACCATTGAACCATTGAACCACTTTGGTTCAAAGGTTCAACGAGTTCAAAATTCAAAAAGTTCAACATTTGGTTCAACCAAGCGGGTCAACGCTTTGTTTCACTAATTTGGTTCATCTGCTTTGTTTCAACGCTTTGGTTCATCCTTTGGTTCAATCAAATGGTTTGTTAGTCGATTCAAAGGCTTTGTTTGAGCTGTTGAACCAAAGTTTGGTTCAACGGTTCAAACGAAGCCTTTGAATCGACTAACGAACCATTTGATTGAACCAAAGGATGAACCAAAGCGTTGAAACAAAGTGGATGAACCAACTTAGTGAAACAAAGCATTGAACTGCTTGGTTGAACCAAACATTAAACCTTTTGAATTTTGAACTCGTTGAACCTTTGAACCAAAGTGGCTCAATGCGGTTGGTTCAATGCTTCGGTTCATTCAATTGATTCGTCGGATTGTACCATCAGCTTGAACCATTAGCTTAAACCATTTTGATTTAAAGCTTGGTTCATCAGCTTGATTCAATGTTTGGTTCAACCAAGTGGTTCAATTCTTTGATTCAATCAGATGGTTCAATCAAATGGTTCAATGCTTGGTTCATCGCCTTGATTCGTTGACTCGATTCAATGTTTGGTTCAATCAAACGGTTCAACGGCTTGGTTCAACCAAGCAGTTCACTTAGATGGTTCAAAGGAGTGATTCAATGCAAAAATTCAAAGAACCCTCCCGAAGGACAAGTGCCTAAAAACACCCTTCGAAAGGGTCATTTTCAAAGAAGGCCACAAAGTTAAATTCTTTCAAAAAATTTATTTTAGGCAGACAAAGGCATAATTATTTCAGACTTTTGTTCGAAGGAATTCCTTCAGACAAAAATTCTAAAAGAATTCAGATAGGCTGTAGGCAGAAACCCTGAAGAAATTTCCAAAGAAGCAAAGACCAAGGCAAATGGAACAATTCTGTAGACTTTTTGTCTGTAGGAAATGTCCCCAGACTTTTTTGTCCATAGGAATTTGTCCACGGAGAAAGCCTGGGGAAAATACCTACGGTAAACTGTCTCCAAGAAATATCCACGGGAAATGTCTGTGAAGACTCTAAGGAAAAGGCCGCCGAAGGACCCTGGAGGGTAGGTGCCCTTGTGGGGGACTCTCAACTACCAAATTGAAAGGTCACCTTCCCTTCGGAAGGATGCAAAATAGGAAAGTCGAAGAAAGACCAAGGGGTGTCATGCCCAAAGACGTCAAATTCAAGATAGTTAACTATCTATTGAAAACATATTGATGGGCACGCAAACATCAATTTCAAAGCTCATAAAATAGCCATTGATCCTTGTAATCTACAGACCCAAATGTATTCACAGGCTTTAAGGCCATGACTAGCAGGAAGTGAGGAAGGAACAAAACAACAGATTGAATCCAGGACCCGATTTAATTAACCAAAAAAGGAGGAATGATGAAGAAGGATCAGATCACCAGGTGGACATTGAAAGTTCCAAACTTTCAATAGCGTGACTTATTTCTATGCATTAAGAAAAACAAATGGGTAGATGCCCCTAAATTCCAGCCTGTCTTCTTAACAGATTCCAATGCAACATGATGTGTTACTGTTCCTGAGTCCTTCTTGAAGTGGCTATATAAGGGACTCTCTTGTTATTGTAAACAGATCTCTTTTTGACAATCAGAACGAAACTCTACCCAAATTGAAAGGTATTGCTGAGATTTTGAGCTCAGATTGTTGATCTTATTTTGTTATTGGAATAAGAAAGCAAGTGATTTTTTAGACTTTGTGCTGTGATATCTTTGTTGTTGAAGAAACTTTTCTTATGTCTTTTTCCTTAATATATCTTCTGTTCCTTTAATTCAACAAGCAGAATTAGTGACAGTAGTTAGGAAGGTGTCCTGAAGAGTCAACTGTGGAGAGACTTTGTGCCCCCATAATTGCCTTTAGTGTGTTTTCTTTTCATTTCTGTGTAAAGAACTTTGGGATGACTTTGTGCCCTCATTGTCCTTCATATCTTACTCTTGAGAAATTCATGTGGAGACTTTGTGCTGCATTTTGATTTGCTGGTTATTACATCTTTTGCTATATTTTGCTGTTACTACCAAGAGTATTCTTGTGTTTTGATGAATAGTACTTCTGAAAGAAGAGGAGTGCTTTCTATCATTTACCTTGAGTTTTTCCTTTGATCCGCACACATCATCTCTGAAGAAAGAGAGATGGATGGTTTGTCCTACCCTTGAGTATTATTTTCTATCTATATAAATCTAGCATATCTATAGGGAACCTCCCCTTGATGAGAGGAGAGATTAGTCCCCTTTTGATGTGGTAAAAACTGCACATTTGGGTGACCAGTCTTCCTACTTTGGCTAATCAAACCTATTTTGTTTATCAGTACGATGATCGACAAAATATTCAACCAACACTATGTTACGCATTACCTATTTATGCAAGAGATTTTTTTGTACTAATATATCATATTTTTTGAATAACACTTGATTCACTTTGTTTTGTAATCAATTATCTTTAGCTTTATGTGTATTGTTTTTGGAGTTATCACTTTTGAATCTTGGATTGGAATGCTTATTCGTCATTCCTAACATAGTACCAAAGATTTGAGGTGTTTCTCCTATCTATGTTGCTACATTTTACATTAGAAAGTTTCTTTGTTATTGCTTCTTCCCTTGTCATGTATTTCCCTTTCCACTAATTCTTCCTTTGTCATTGAGAAGAAGTGTATTAGAAAGTTGTATGTGGATATTTGTTTGTGGCACCATTATTTAAAGAATTTGTGAATATTTTGTTGCTTTTGTTGCTTTTGTGTTTAAGATTTTGTTCACGGATATATGGTTTAAGATGATGTATCCTTAGAAGGGGAAGATCTGACATTCAAAAGTTTGTCACTTCTCTGAGGTGGAGAGGCTTTGGAAAAAGAAGCTTAGGTTTTTTTTTGGTGTAGAATACCATATCTATGTTTGCAAGAAGGTGGCATTGATTTGCTGAGAGAAGGCATCATCCTTTCAAGAGAGGTGCCCTTTTTTTCATCAAGGGGATTTACCAAGGAAGGAAAAAGCATTGGAGAGGCTATGTGGGTGAGGCATTAGAGAACAAGATTTGTTGCTACTCAAAGGCATCTTTGTTGAGAGGTTGGCATTAGAGTTTACTAGTGCAAAGACATTGACCAGATCTACTGGGCATTGGAATGAAGGTGGCGTTGAAGAGATTTGAAGAGATCTACAAAGAATTATCAATTTGGTGTGGAGAGGTGCTAATGCATTGACCAACAAGCAAGGCATCCTAGTTTTGCATTTTTTTCAAACCTACATCCTAGATAGACTTGCATCCTAGCTATGTTATTTCTAATCTTGGCATGATCTTTACTTTTGTTTTGGCATTGAAAACACCAAATCTATTGTGATATTGGATCTAAAGTTTTCTTCTATCATTCAAGGCATTTTGATAGGGGCATTGAAATTAGCAAACCTATACTTCTTTTCCTTTTTTGAGGGATCTTGGTCTACTGGGTCTACTTGCATGGAGAGGGGCAAAGGCATACCAGATTTGTTGGGCATTGAAAATCCTTACCTAGAATTAAAGTTTTAAGAGGAGAGTGGAAATTGTGTTACGTGTAGTATAGCATTAAATTATGCCTTTTTTACATTGTTTCAAATCTGCAAAGCTTTTCTAGGCCTGTGCCCTTTTTTCTGAGGTGGTTCTTTAGTTTGGCATTGATAAAATTTTCTCTTGGTGTTTGACATTCTTTTTAGAGGGGCATGGATCTATGTTTGCATCCTCCTAGAGGGATCTAAGTTAAAATAAAATAGTAAAACCATTTTTTCCTCTCAAAACAACATCTAAATTCATTTTTTATGCTTTTATAAGTTGAAATTTTCTTCATGGGGAAGCACAATTCACTTGCGTAAGTAGAGTGGCAACTAGGAAGATCTTTTTAGCATGTTGTTTTATGTTTCTAAGTTCGTGGTTCAATTATAATTCTAACAAGTGGTTAGATGACTATATTATTTTTTTATTTGTTCACAAAAATTAGTTTGTAGTGTCTTTTTTAATGTTTTAACCCATTTTATGAGAAATCGTAACATCAATAACTTTTGAACCATAACTTAGATTTGAGTTCTATTTTTTTTAAGTGTATACATATTTTGATTCTCTATCGATTAGAGTAATTAATTTATAAAAGTTCACTAATTTTGTAAAGTACCAAATTGGGGGCAAGGGGAGGTAGGGGTCCTTAACACAATCTTTTAGAGGGTTGTCTTAGTGCCAATTTTGTGCATCCTTTTACATTATTTCTACTTTTTGGTGATTCATTAACATGACATATACCTTTAGTATTGACCATCATGAGTTTGTGACTACACATAATTACCATCCGTGGAGACCTAAAATGGAAATAATCATAAAGTGCAAAGGATTATAGTTTCTAATGAACAAAACTCAACCACAATTTACATGTGAATTTGAAACTTTTCAGCACCAATATAAGTTTAAAGAGTGTATGAATTTGATTAAGGGTTATGTGAGTGACAGTCTTTTATTTCATATGGATGGGTGAATTTTTCATTCAAAATATGGGCTAAGATAAATAGTTTGTTTGGGAAAGTAGATCACTTATGAGCTAAGAATCTTGAAGTGGAGCTTGCTTTACTAAATCCAAATGACTTTTTCTCCATTGTAGAATACCTCACTAAGTTTAAATATTTATTAACACAGTTGAAGGGGAGTGGATGAGATAAAAATGATGAGAAGTATGTGCACTTGATTTTATCTAAGTTGAGTGACATATTATAAATATTTAATTATACATTTTTCTCTAGTATAGATGCCTTAAATGAAGCATTCAAATTTTCATATGTAGAGTTGTTTTGTAAGAGACTTACTAGAGAAGAATCTAAATTATCTCACTTTGAGTCTTCCACCTCTCAAAAAGTATTAGTTGCATCACATCGTACATTTAAAGAAAAATACGAGTAAGAATAAGAACACTCTTCCATCTCAAAATACACCTAAGGTCAACACTAATACATATGAACTCAAATCATCTTCCAAATTCAAGAATAAGTCTAACCTATCTTGCTCTTATTATGGGGGGATTGGTCATGAAGAGTTTAGGTGTCTCAAGAGAATGCAAGCCTTTGAAGATGTTAGGAAACAAAAGATTTATATCTCTACTTCTTTATCTCATGAGCATGGAAAAACCCTTAATATTATCAAAAGATCACAGTTACCTATTTCATATAGTTGGGTTCTAGATTATGGTGCTTCACACCATATGACTTCATCCAAGGAGTCATTTCTCTCTCTTGGTCTGAGTTCTACTTCCGACATTAAGGTTGGAGATTCTTATATTTCAGATAGTTGGGTTCTAGATTATGGTGCTTCACACCATATGACTTCATCTAAGGAGTCATTTGTCTCTCTTGGTGTGAGTTCTACTTCCAACATTAAAGTTATAATTTTTTCCTTTATTTTTATTAAGATGAAGGGTGACATATAGCTAGATAGTGACTACATAAATGATGTATTATATGTTCAATATATCACCACTAATCTACTTTAATTTTATCAGATTTACTATTTTGATTAGGGCAAGACAATGACTTTTAAACCACAGGGTGCTAAAGTTCAAGATTTGTTAGAGACAAACACACTTATTGCATAGGGTGTTGTTCATCATAGTTCTTGAATTTACTATTTTGAGGACTTTGATGAGACCCTTCCCATAGGGACATGTTTAGTTTCTCATATAAATTCTAAGAGTTAACTTTTGCATGAGAGATTTGAACACCTAAACTATTGTTACATCTCGACTCCTTACCGGTCAAATTTATTAGATTATCTATGGATATTTGTAACTAAAAATTTAGATTTGGTTATACTTTTTTACTAATTTTGAGATTTATGTTATTATGGGATAGTAGAATGTTGCTTAGTTAGATGATGATACATGATTGCGTACTATGAGGTAGATATTGTATGTATTTATATTTTAAGTATATTAATGTATTATTTCAGTTATAATATTATTTTCTGTTTATCATGTGATATGATTTAATTATCTATATATTGTGAGGTAGATGCACAAGAATTCATCCGTCAAGCGTGTTGGGAGGAGAGCATCATCAGAGAGGGTGATGTAAATGGAGATGTTTAAGGTTTACAGAGAGCTAACAAAACCCTACACAGAGAGAGTAGATACTCATGGTAGAAATGCATTTAAAAATGTTTGCTTTGGTGCTTGTTGAAGTGTTATTTTTTTTGTTTTCTAGTGTAGGTTGAATAGTGTAGTGAATTCTATTTGTGTATTTGGGATGCTTGTCATTAAAACTAACCTTACTAGCATGATTAAATTTAAAATTTGGAATTATTAATTATCATTTGAATTTATGATAAGAAAAAGATATTAAATAAATTATTAAAGTTATAGATTTTCTCTCTTTATTGCTAAAATAAATAAAAATAACATTTTTCATTGTAAAAGAGAAATAAAACAAAAAAATAAAAAGATCTATCAAGCTTTAAATAAAATCATGAATTAAAAATAAAGTATTCTTTGAAAAAAATAAAAAAATTTAAGCAGGGTATGCCTTCTTATTAGAAAACAAGCAATATGAAAAGAGAGACACTTCCCACAGCGGAAGAGAATGGAAGGCAGTGAAGTAGGAAAAGAGTATTACCGAAGGAAGTAGGATTACGGGACAATGTTATTTAGTAGAAACTGTCAGGTAGGCAATGTTATGAAATTTAGTGCATATTAATATAATTTTTTGGGTTGAAATTTGGTCATAAATTGTTTGCAGGAGATCTGTATAAATCGTAAAATTTAATAATCTGAGTTTATATCTATTTGTATTGCCCTGATTTTTCATCAACATAAAACCGTAGGATCATGTAGCATCGTATATAAAAGTAGGTTGATTCGTTAAACCATTACTTTATTAAGATAAAATATAGTTACCTTGTGTGGGTGGCTATTATAATAGAAACACTATAAAAGGAATATGAAACGGGAATGTCTTTTCTCAGCAAGTCCAATAAGAATATAACAGTGGTAAAAACTATATAGTATCCTTTGTAGTGGTTTATTGTTGTTATTAGTACTTAGAACAAGGATTTATCAAATTCATATCCTTTACGTAAATATTAACAATAAATATACTAGATGCAATTCATTGTATTGATAACTTATTCAGTGAAATAAATCATTATTATAAGAGTTAACCGTTGTATGCATAAATTAGAGAAAAAAACTATAATGGTAAATTATATAGTTGTTTATTGTTTGGATTGGGTAAAAAATAACAAGTTGATGATGTATAATTTTCTTGATTTTTGTAAATCACTGAGTATTCCTCTGGCCTATGTTATTTTTCTAGACCCTTGTGTGAAATGAAATCGCTGCATAGTTCCCAATCTTGAAATCGTTATAGTAGTCTTTTTAATGTCTGAAACTTAAAATTCAAAATTCAGAATGAGATGGTTGCACCACTTTTATTGTTAGCATCATGGTATACCATGTAGCGTCGCTTTTGAATTAATTTCCAGCCTTTAACAAATTATTAAATCGTTGTTTCCTTTTTAATCCATAACATATTATATGAAAATATACTTTTGATAGAGGGATCACCCAAATTGAATCGCTGCAGATTTATACTATGTAATTAAACTATGGATAATAATATGTATTACAAATACTTATTAATAGTTCAATCGATTATCTCAGTATCTCTCATTATATTGGGTTATTGCCAGATACCTGTGATCGATTACGAGATTATATCTGGGCTATTCAGGACTACTAAATAATATGTACCCAAAGTAAGCACACTCTGTAGCTGAGAACTAAAAATTGTTGTTTATACTTATTCATGAAGTATGTAGCCATTAATAGAGCCAATTCCCTGATTAATGAGATGAGAATAATAATAATAATAATAATAATAATAATAATAATAATAATAATAATAATAATAATAGAGTTTATTATTATTCTATGCTGTGTATATATTATATACAAAATTGGACTTAATAGAGGATTATGGCCTAGGATTTACCTTTATTTTAATGAGAAGTACCATAAGATAAGATTTTTGTAGCCTAATATATACTTTAGGGTGAATAATGGATTTATTTACCTATGTCAAGGGTTATGAAATAGCCCAATTTCAATTATATGGAAAATTAATATAACATGGTAATAAAATTATTGATACATATGGGCTAAGAAGTTGTAACTTATGATACTTTTATTGATTTCTAGAAATCCATAAATTGTAATAACAAGGGGGTAATTCTTGTTATGTGGTCTTCGATTCGTATTCTTTCATACTAATATTCTTAGACCTTATGAGATCCTTGTTATTGATTTGGGATGGTTACATGGTTTTAAAACATAGCCATGTTACAATGGTTAAGTAACCTCTCAAAACACTGTGTTGAGAATATTAATATCTATAGGTGACAATATGACCAATAACATATTTATAAAATTAAAGGTCTATTTTTATGATTATAATTTCATAGGTAGAATATTAAACTATATCAAGAAATATATATAGTTAATTTTATGAATGTGTTCATTCAATCCTTTAGATGGATATCAAATACTAGTTGGAATTACTCTGTCTCGTAGAAATGGAATTTTATTACAATTATTAAATTATTTTTTGATTATTGCATATTGTCTTGTTTAGACTAGCTTGTCAATAATTTATTTTGACTGAGTACTAATCTTATAATAATAAAGGCTAAGGAAGTCATATTCATATATATATATATATATATATATATATATATATATATATATATATATATATATATATATATATATATCGGGATTTAGGAGTCATTTAATGTAATAACATACATTGGGTATATTGGACTTTATACCTCTAAGTTGGTAACATATAAGAATTGGTCACGAGAATTGACGGTTGTGAAATTATACCAACTAAGCCTTAAACTCCTCACCTAGCATTTAACGGTAGATGTATATTTACAACTTGACATGGGTCTTAATTATTTGGAGACAAGTATTTGATTGAGATCCTCAAATAGAGTTATAAATGTCCTTAGGGAGCTCTTATTTTTAAGTATAAATGAATAGTAGTTCAATATCTACATAACTTTGGAATAACTACTTGTGGTGCATAACACTTGTGCATAAGTTTTGTACTTATAAAACACGGTTTGAGTAAGTCTTTAATTTCTTAAAAACCAAAAACTATGACCTTTTGGAATAATTTTATAGAAAGTAGAGTGAGAAGTATAAACGAATGTCATAATGTGTTTATGTGATTTTTATTTCTCTACAAATGATTGATTGTTTGATATATATATATATATATATATATTCTACACTGAATACTTGAGTGCAATACATGTTATGAGATTACTAATATATATAAATACTTAGCTATATTAATTATATAATGGTGCATCATGATGCATACTTATAGCTATATTTATTAAATCCTGGTTAATAGTCTAAACTCACTGTATATCCTACTGGTATAGCCTCATACTTGCTTGTTGTATTTATGGATTATTTGATTCTTAAAATCATATGTTGGTTATGTGTATCTATGTAGTTGGGAACTTATGATAGTATGAGATATCATAGGGTACTGCAATAGAAGTATGTTGTACCTGAATGATACATACTATAATTATTTTGTCTAATTCATATCTATATTTGATTGATTTATTATATATATGTTAGTTATTATTGTGTATAGTGTGTATTGTATCAATTGATAAGTATTCAAGTATGCATGTATGAAATATTTGAGAGTTTAGTGAATGTTGTGTTGGTATGTTATTATGTTCCATGAGAACTATAACTTGCTTCATTCTATATAGTTACATGTATTAATGCTTATGTTTTCATAATTCTAAAACTATTTTATATGACTAGTTTTTGGAAAAACTAGTAGATATATCTTAATATACTAGACTATAGTAATATAGGTTATCATAGGTGTAGTATATTTTTAAATAAATTGTAGTAGTTGAAATTTATAATTATGTATATTTTATTCAAATGGTATAAACTTTAGTCATTATTTCTATTATGGGATAGAAACTAATGTAAGTTTCATTAATACATTTGATAAAATAATGATATGTTTGGTTTACTCTTATGTTTAACATGATGTATGTTATGTTTTCTAATAGATTTTAAATTAAATGAATCTTGTGGTTAAATTATATTTGATCAATATACATTGTTATTATGCATCAAAGAGTGAGATAGACTTTACTAGTTTACTGGTATCACAATGATAGATGAAGATAGTCCGATCAAGTGGTGTGTATGAATTTGATTGATTTAGATCAATATTATTTATCATTTATAAAACTTTGATCCAAAGTATGTTTAGTGAGATATTATCATTTCATGAGTATGATTCACATATTTATGTGATATCTTGTAATAGAATAATTTTTTTATGATACACTACATGTTTAGTTTAGAATCATACAACATATGGTTACTTTTTAGTCTCTCTAGATTTCTGCACCATCACTATTTACTTATCCATAAAGGGATGGACATTACCTGATGGGATATTATGTGAAAGATTATTGGTCTGTATTTAGTATGAAAAATCACTTAGATGGTGCTCTCCCTCCCTAAATACTACTATTGAGATGACACTTGAGATTGCCACAAATACTGAAGAGTCTAGGAACTCATGCTCTGGAGAGCCAAGTATCTAATTTATGTACATTACATTAGATTGTATATTATGATTGAGTATTGTCATGAAGAATGATAATTAATTATTATTGTATATTGACAACAGTGATTACAGAGTTATATCAACTGTGATTGAGTTGTATTACTCTCTATAATCATTTTATGTAGCATCCTCATGATGTTAGAGATCTGTGATATAATATATAATGTATACTTACTATTACCACTTGAGTAAATATGTGATCTCTATTTAGATTATCTAGGTTTAATCTATTTAGGATATATATGTTTAATTTTAAGAAAATCATATATTTCTATGTCTAACCTACCAAGGTTGTTACGTGTGGTATTAGAGCTATGGCTCGAACTCTAGGGCCTAATGAGTCTATTACTATTTTTATGTCTTTTTATTTACCAGTATTAACTTAGTGACATGAAATATTACACTGGTATTTTGGTTTTATAGTGCCTTAGTGAGGAACCATGTTACACTATTATTGGAGTTTTGTGTCATTCATAAAATATGTGTGTAACATTGATTGTGTACCCTTAAGAGCACTCATAACTTTTTGAGTTGTTTAGGAGATTGGTTTATTGAGTTTTCAAATGGTGATAGTTGTTTTTGAGGCTTGTGTAAACAATTATATAATGTAGTTTATGAGATATGAACAAGAGATTTATACCATAGTTGGATTACTTAGATAGAACACCTCGAGTGTGATTACATCCTTTTTGGTAATCAAGTCACCTTAGCCATTTGTGTTCTATGTTGTGAGTATTTTTTAAGTTCGTTATGCTTCTCACTTATTATGTATTTTGTGATTTAATTGTGTGCCTTATTATTCACTAATATTAGGAATGAAAAATCTTATAAGACCAATTTATTTTTTGTACCACCTAGTGCAGTGAGAATTTTATTGTAGTAGGGTGCTGCTATTTTGTTTGAGAATTCCTGTGTTAGGAGCTTGTTTATGGTTGGAACCCCTTAAGTAATGTGGTTTAGAAAGAAGTTTCATATCTATTAGTTAGATTAGATATGATACATTATTATCTCATTCTCCTTTGACGCCATTATAATCTACTGAGAGGATTCATATTTTCTTAATGTTGATTTAGTATTCTCTTTTATGGGAACTTGTCTTTGAATGATGTTTGACTATACTCCCTTGAATTTTGTGGGATAATATCTTTTACTTATTTTTTAGTGAGAATTTTTGGGATTGGATGGATTGATACATATTTGTGATTAGCATTTTATTTCTCCTAGTTGTAAAAATAGATTGTGATACTATACTTATAGATTTGGTAAGTAGATAGTATTTCAGCAACATTAAGTTACAATGTTTTCTTTTTACCTTATGAGGGTATGAAGGTGTTTATGATATGATAGCTTTCTAATTTTCACTTTAGAATCTTTGGAGTCACTACTTTATTTTATTGTGATTGTAAACCACGTGGAGTGGAAAAAATTATATTTTAAATTCTAGATTATGAATTAAGAGTTGATTATGACTTATGATATTATCTACCCTTGATTAGATTGATATTATTATTTTTTTACTTAAAACATGTTGTATGAAGAGATATTTTTATACCTTTCACCTAAAATGAGTGGGGTTTAGGATGTGCAGAACATCTTGTCAGTTTAGGGGTTAGAATAAACCTTTAACTTGTTGTGTGCTAGTTGAGCAAGAGAGGAGATATTGTTTCGTTTATTCTCTTATAAGGTTGAAGGAATAGTGTGATTCTTGGCCTATGTATGTTATGTTAATTATAACATAATTTCTTCTTAATCATGAATATAAAAGAATAAGTTAAGTTATGAAATATGATACTAATATATTTAGTTAGTAGTAACTTAATATAATTACGAATTGATTGTATGATCATTTTTGTATGTATGATGATACATCTATAATCATTTAGTATATATATTTGATTTCAATGATCAAATAGAATAAACTTATGATTCTTTAAAACATTGTGCACATTTTAAGATTATTAGGTCATGGAGATCTAAGGAAAGAGTGGTGAATTGAGAACATGAGTTATAAGTGATAAGATGGTATCCTACTTAGCCTCATATTGACTCAATTTTTATTGAGTTATATCTAACAAATAGATTTATTGAATCTGAGATTTGATAGGTAGAACTTATCAAATTTAATTGTATGGCCATACACACAAATACTGTAGATGTATATTCCATGATTTTATATATGTTGAAAATGTAGTATTTTCAATTCGTATTCATCATCATACTTATCAAGGGATTCATGGAGTAGTTACAATATTGGCATATTATACTTATATATAATTACATAGGGTAGCAGTAGCATTAACTTATGCACATAATTCTTGTTAGATTCCCTAATTACTTTCTTTGAAATGAGAAAAACACTCTCTAGGATAGATAGATGTGTTGAGGGCTAGAAGATTTTGTGAAATTCTCCCTAATCATTTACTTTGACTTGTATAAAAATATAATGTTTTTTAAGAAGTTAGTGAACTTTCACTAAGATATGTGGGGCCCTTCAAGGTAATAGAAGTGGTCAGTACTATAGTATAGAAGCTTGTCTTGATGGTTCTTTATCTTGGGTTGATCATGATAGAACCAATCAGAGTAAGTAATACTTGCAACCATTTTTGCTTAATAGAGAGATGTCATTGAGTAGGGTCTCGTAGGACCAGTACTCTAAAAAATACAAATTGAAGGAACTATAGTGAGTTATGTAAGTAATTTTTTATTTATTTGATTCATTTTATATTGCATATCATGTTATTATTTTTCAATAATATTTTAATTCATAACTTATGTTTGAATAAGAGTCATCAAGGAGGATGAATAGCTTCAGGTGGGAAGGATGTTACATCCTAATTTTTCATTGAAAAAACATGTCAGATTATGTGTGAATATCTATGCCTAACGATTTATATTTGATTATTTATTTGACTAAGTTTAATATTTATGATATTATAGGATAGTAGAATGTTTCTAAGTTAGATGATGATACATGATTATGTACTGTAGTTGGATAATGTAAGTGTTTACATTCTAAGCATATTAATGTATTGTTCTAATTATATTATTGATTTATATTTATCATGTGATATGATTTAATTACTTATTTGTTGTGAGGTGGATGCAGGAGAATTCATCCCTCGAGTGTGTCAGAGGGAGAGCATCATCAAAGAGGGTGATGTAGATAGAGATGTTGAAGTTCTATAAAGAGATAGAAAAACCTTACATATACACACAATAAATAGTCATGGTAGAAATATATTTAAATTTTTTTACTTTGGTGCTTGTTTAAATGTTATTTTATTTAGATTTCTAGTATAAGTTGAATAGCATAGTGAATTATATTTGTGTATTTGAGATGTTTGTCATTAATGCTAACGTTACTAGCATGATTAAATTTAAAATTTAGAATTATTAATTATCATTTGAAATTAAGACAATAAAAGATATTAAATAAATTATTAAAGTTATATATTTTCTCTGTCTATTCCTAAAATATATAAAAATAACATTTACCATGGAAATAGAGAGAAATAAAACATAAAATAAAAAGAAATATCAAGCTTTAAATAAAATCATGAATTAAAATGAAAGTATGCTTCGAAAAAAAAGAATTTTTTTTAAAGTAGGCTATGCCTTCTTATTAGAAAAAAAGGAATATGAAAAGAGAGATGCTTCATATAGACGAAGAGAATGGAAGACAACAAAGTAGAAAAAGAGTATTACAGAAGGAAGTAGGACCATGTGATAATGTTATTCATCACAAACTATGAGGTAGGCAATGTTATGAAATTTATTGCATATTAATATAAATTTTTGGATTGAAATTTGGTCATAAACTATTTGTAGGAGATATGTATAAACTATAAAATTTAATAATCTCATTTTATATCTATTTGTATTGGCCATATTGTTCATCAACATAGAACCGTAGGATCATGTAGCATCTTATATAAAAATGGGTTGATTCACTAAACCATTGATTTATTCAGATAAAATATGATTACCTTGTCTGGGTGGTTATTAGAAGAATAACAATACAATAGAATTATGAATTGGGAATGTCTTTTCTCAGTGAGTCCAATAAGGATATAATAGTGGTAAAAACTATATAGTATCCTTTGTAGCAATTTATTGTTATGATTAGTATCTAAAACAAGGATTTATCCAATTCATGTCCTTTATGTAAATATTAATAATAAATATAATAGATGCAATTCATTGTATTGTAATGAACCCAAAAACTAACAAGACAAATAAAATTACCAATAGTTCAAGATTTTGAACAATAATTTGTATTAATTCGTATTAAATGACTTGAAATAATTTCAAACTCAAACCATGATTAAATAAGCCTCAACTCAAAATTTAGAGTTGACCTGCAAAAATAAAAAAAAATCTAAAATCTAAAAAAAAATGTCTATTTTTAGCAGTCACTATTTATAGTAAGTTTTACATGCAAGCATGTGAAACTCTAATTTTTTTTGAAATAACCTAAATACTAAACTTAGCTTATGGGAGGAATTTCAACTGAAGTTGATGTCTAGTTCTAAAAATATATAATTTTAAAAAATAGAAAATTCTCAAAAATTTTTGTTAAACATTAATTTTAGATCCTCAGATGATCACATTTGTCCTTCAAGAAATACAAAAATTAACTCTAAGTGGATAAAGTGGCTTAGGGAAAAATTGAAATTCAGGTTTTGGCATGTGGAAGAACTCAAACAGAGTTACGAGTCAAAAGTTATGGCCTCTTGAAAGTTGGCCTATTTTTTGCATCATATTGATAACATATTCAATAAAATAAATCGATGTTATAAGAGGTAATCATTGTGTGTGTGTGTGTGTGTGTGTATATATATATATATATAATATATATACATATATATATATATACATACATATATATATACATATATATACATATATATATATATACATATATATACATATATATACATATATATATATATATACATATATATACATATATATATATATATATATATATATATATATATATAATGGTAAATTAAATCACTATTTATTGGTTGGATTGGGTATAAAATAAAAATTCACTCTTGTATAATTTTCTTGATTTTTGTAAATCACTGAGTAATCTTCCAACCTGTGTTATTTTCCCAGACCCTTGTGTGAAATGAAATTGCTGCATAGTTACCAATCTTGAAATCAATATACTAGTCTTTTCAATGTCCAAAACTTAAAATTTAGTTGCATTGGTTGCATCACTTTTGTTGTTGGTGTCATGGTATACCCTATAGCATCACTTTTGAATTAATTTCCTGCTTTTAATAAATTGTTAAATTATTTTTTCCTTTTTAATCCATAGCATATTATATGATAATATACTTCTGATAGAGGGATCACCCAAATTGAATTGTTGCAAATTTAAACTATGTAATTATATTATGGATAATAATATGTGTTATAGATACTTATTAATAGTTCAATCGATTAAGTATCTCAATATCTCTCATTATATTGGGTAATTACCAGATACCCATGATTGATTAAGAGATTATATTTAGGATATCTATGAAAACTAAATAATATGTGCTCAAGATAAGTAGACGCCATAGTTAAGAACTAAAAATTGTTATTTATACTTTTTCATGAAGTATGTAGCCATTAATAGAGCCAATTACTTGATTAATGAGATGAGACTAATAATTTAAGGGATTTATGAGAAGTTTAATAATAATAATAATTATTATTATTATTATAATAATAATAATAATAAAGTTTAGCTTTATAGAGGATTATATATAATTGGACTTAATAGAGGATTTTGGCCTAGGATTTAGCTTTATTTTTATGGGAAGTAACATAATCTAAGATTCTTGTAGCCCAATATATACTTTATGATAAATAATAGATTCATTTACATATGTTAAGGGTTTATGAAGTAACCCAATTTCAATTATATAGAAATGAATATAACATGGTAATAAAATTGTTGATACATATGGCCTAAGTAGTTGTAACTTATGATACTTGTATTGATTGTTAAAAATCCATAAATAGTAATAACAAGGGTGTAGTTCTTTTTATGCGAGCATGGTTTTGTAAACTTTCATCCTAGTATTCTTACACCTTATAAGAGCCCCAAAATTGATTTGGGATGGTTACATTGTTTTAAAACATAGCCATGTTACAATGGTTGAGTAACCTCTTAGGAAACTTTGTTTAGGGCAGAATTGAACTTTTTGATATGGTCATTTCATTATGTGAAAGAGCTCAAACAAAGTTATGGGTTAAAAGTTATGGCCTTCAAAAGGTTGGCCCATTTTTTTGTATCATTCTCTCTGGTTGAAAATAACTCAGATCCTGTGAGTTGGTCTTATTAAACTACTAACATTTGTTTTTATCAATCATCTTTAACTCCCATTCTATAATCCAAGTGTTCTCTTCTTGTTTCAATCCTTCCCACTGCACCAAATACCTATTATAATTCCCTTGCCTTGTGCTCACTGTCTTCATATCCAAAACCTACACTATTTTTTCTTTTTTCTTCTTTGAAATCAGTTGGTCCTAATTCACTTCTTCATCTTCATCATCTTCACCATCTTATCCATGGAATTCATAAAATTTAAAACATTAAATACTAGAGACATATCAAAATTATGTGGTAAACTCACCTCATTACCATTGTCATTTATTTTCTTCACAATTCTGCATGGTCCAATTTTCTTGTACTTCAACTTATTCTATGTGCCTTTTGAAATTATTTTTTTCCTCAAGTAAACCATTACAAAATCTAATTCTTCAAATTCCTTGGATATTCTTCTAACATCTATTATTGATTTATATTTCTCATTACTTTCCTTTAACTTTCTTGTTACTCCTTTCAATTGCTAAATATGCTCTGTAAATGCTTTTGCATCATCACTAATTTGATCTACAATTGAAAATTGTATGAAATCTAAAATACCCATAGGATTTATCCCATAAATAATTTTAAAATATGACTTTCTTGTTGATCTATTCACTGAATTGTTATATGCAAACTCAGCTTCCCATTTCTTGGGCTTCTCTCCCATTATCCATCTCAACAAATTTCCCAAGCTCCTATTCACAACTTCTATCTATCCATTGCTTTGTGGGTGATATGCACTACTAAATTATAGCTTAGTACCCATATTCTTCCACAAAGTCCTTCAAAAATGACTTATAAATTTTGTGTCCCTATTTAAAATAATAGTTTCTAGAACACTATACAATCTCTCAATATCCTCAAAAAATAATTCTACAGCTCTAATGGCATCATTGGTTTTCTTACATGCAATGAAATGAACCATTTTTGAAAATCTATCTACAATAACAAAAATTAAATCATTACCTCTCTGTGTTTGGCAATCCTAGCATAAAATTTATACTCAAATCTGTCCATGCCCATCTTAAAACTACTAATGTCATATAAAGTCTAGTATTTTGTGTATGTCCTTTCGCCACTTGACATATTCTACACTTTGAAACATACCTTATCACATCTCTATTCATCTTTAGCCAAAAAATAGTTTTTTAACCAAAACTATTATCTTCATCTTACCAAAATGTCCATCCAACCCACCATTATGTAATTCTCTTATTATATTGTCTCATAAAGACCCAAATGAAATTCATAATTATTTCCCTTTGAAGAGATAACCTTATTTCATAAGATACTCATCATGAATAACATCTATCTCACCTATTAATGGATTCTTGCACTTCTCAACTACCTTGATAAAATATGGATTAGTATCATATAATTTTTAATAGCTTCAAATTCAACTACTTCACTCACCATAGTAGTTAATAATGCTACCCTTCTACTCAATGCATCAACTACTTGATTTTGTTTTCTTGATTTATGTGTCAACATAGAAATATATCCCTGTAAGAAATAAATCCAATTTGCATGCATACTATTCAATTTATGTTGTGTATTCACATACTTCAAATCCTCATGATCTATGAATAGGATAAACTACTTAGACACTATGTAATGCCTCCAATGTCTTGATGCTTTTATAATTTTATAAATTTCAACATCATAATTAGAATACTTCATTCTTACCTCATTCAATTTCTGACTAAAATATGCTATTGGCTTTCCTTCTTGACTCAACACAACACCAATTCTCATAAACAAAGCATCACAATCAACCTCAAACACTTTGTTATAATCTGATAATGCTAAAATTGGTATTTTTGTAATCTTCTTCTTCAAAATTTTAAAACTTTCTATGGTTGCTCTAGTCCATGTAAATTATTTCCCTCTCATGCAATCTATTATTGATGCCATAATACTACTAAATTTTTTAATAAGTTTTCTGTAAGAAATTACTAAACCATGGAAACTTCTTACCTCTGTAATGCTTCTTGGAATAGTCCACTCAACAATTACCTTTATCTTTTCTTCATATAAATTCACACCATTTGCTACAACTACAAATCCTAAAAATATCAAACTATTTTGCATAAACCTACACTTCTTCAAATTTACATACAACTTCTCCTTTATTAACAAATCCATTACCATTCTCAAATGTTGTAAGTGTTCTTCTTTAGTCTTACTAAATATCAAAATATCATCAAAATAAACATCTAATAACTTACCAATATATTATGATAGCACTGTATTCATCACCTTCATAAATGTGTTAGGGGCATTAAATAATGTGAATAAAATCACCAGCCAATCATATAATTCATCCCTAGTCTTGAACGTAGTTTTCCACTCATCTCCTTCACAAATTAGAATTTGATAATAACCACTCCTTAGATAAATCTCGGTAAAATATTTTTCTACTATAAGCCAATCCATCATATCATCTAAACGAGGTATAGAAAACCTATAAATTATTATAATTTTATTAATTACTCTAGTATCCACACACATTCTCTATCCTCCATCATTCTTTAGAGTTATTAAAGTTTGTGTTTCATATGGACTCATACTCTCCCTTATCACCTTCTTTCTCAACAATTCAATAACTTATTTATTTAATTCTGCATATTTTATTGAACTCATCCTACAAGCTACTTGATTAGGGAGAGTTGATCCTAGAATCAAATCAATGTAATGTTGAATGACTCTCTTTGGTCGTAAACCATATGGTAAGTCATCAGACATAACATTTGCATAATGTTTCAACACTCTTACTGCTTCTATTGGTATTAGCACTATTTGTGTTTCTTCATTCTTTGCTACTAATATATAATAACAACCTGCTACCTTCATATCTTGGATAAATTATTTAGTAGAGATCATGATTTATATCTTTTTTTCCTCTTTAAGAGGTAACAAAACTACATTTATACCATATTTCAAAAAAGTGTATGTGTCCTTTGCTCCATCATGAACTACTTTCCTATCAAATTGCCACGGTCTCTCTAATAACACATGGCATACATCCATCAAAATAACATCAGACCACATTTCATCCTTATAACTTTTTCTTATAAAAAACATGATTAAGCACCTTTTATCTAATGTAACTTCGTTCCCTTTCTTAAACCATGAAATCCAATAAGGATTATAATGATTTTCACATTGAAAATTTAGTTTCTTTATCATTTCTTTATAAACTTTATTTTCACAACTACCACCATATATAATTACTTTGCATACCTTTCCACCTTAAGTACATTTTGTTCAAAAAATATTTGATCACAAACATGCATCACCACCTTATTTATTCTGAACTTATTCCTTCCTTACATCAATCATGGTTCTTTTCATCATGAGATTGTCTCCAATATCTATTGATGCAATTTCAGTATTCTACTCCTTTATTTTAGCCTCAACTAGATTTACTCGGGTGATCTTCTTGCCTCCTTTCTTGATCTTGATAGTGTGGATAGTCAAATAATTTGTGCCCTTCTCCACATCTATAATAGACATAAGATATACGTTGATTCAGAAACCATTCTCTAGTACCACCATAACCTCATCCTCTCTGAATTCCTCTTCCTCTTTGTTGGTATTGAAACCCTTATCTATTGTCATATTGCTTTTCTGCACCATGTGATGATTTACCTTTATTGGTAATAAATCCACCTCTATTGGTATTAAACCTACCACATCTCCTTATTAGAGGGAATCTACCTTTTTTGGACTAGAATATGTCCTAAAATTTTGTCTATTTTGTTTTCATTTTGCCTTCAAAACTAATTGATAAGCCTCCTCCATGTTAATAATTCTATGGAAGCTTAATTCATCTTTAATAAAAAAATTGAAACCATTTACATACCTTGCAGCCATCTACTCTTATATTTCATCATGCTCCACTCGTATAGAAAGATTATAAAATTCATCTGTATACTCTTGTATACTGTGATATTTTTTCCTCAAATTCTGAAATCTTTTATATAGGGTTTGTACATAATCCAAAAGAATAAATTTATCACTCAACTTCTTCTCTATCTTTTCTCATGAATTAATCTTCTCTTTACCTTTTCTCTATCTCTCTTTCTATAGGCGATCCCACCAAATCATTATATGACCTTTCAATTTGTGCATGCAAATTTTACCTTCTTGTCTTCTCTCATAGTCTTCTAAGCAAATAATTTCTCCATGCTATTCATCCAATATATTAACTCCTCTGATTTTAAACTACCTTCATAATTTGGAACATTAACCTTGATTCCTTGATATCTTCTATATAAATCTTGAACCCTCTTCTCTTCCATGGATGGTGGTTGCTTTGTCTGTTCTTCTTCTCACTGAACTTCTTCATCATGATCTGTGTCTTCCTCATCACCACCTTATCTTCTCTACTGATTGGTGATAACCTTTGTTAATTATTGATCTTGCCTTTGTATCTCTTTTATAGTCTAGTTCATCTATGTAACACCTTGTCTTTTTACCATTCTTTACTCCTACAAGATTCAAACTTGCTCTGATACCAAATAATAAACTCGAAAACTAACAAGACATAAAATTACCAATAGGCCAAGATTTTGAATAATAACTTGTATTGATTCATATTGAATGACTTGAAATAATTACAAATTCAAACCATGCTTGAATAAGCCTCAACTTACAATTTAGAGTTGACAAGCAAAAATTAAAAAAAATATAAAATATAAAAAAATGTATATTTTTAGTAGTTGTTATTTATAGTAAGTTTCACATGCAAGTGCGTGTGGATATAATTTTTTTTCAAAATAACCTAAATACTCAAATTAGCCTATGGGACAAAATTCAACTGAAGTTGATGTTCAATTCTACAAATATACAATTTCTAAAATTAGAAAATTCTTGAAAAAATAAGTAAATGTTAATTTCAAACCCTTAGATGATCATGTTTAGCCTTAAAAAAATATCTAAATTAACTCAAAGAAAATAGAGTGGCTTAGAGTAGAATCAAATTTTTTGATATGGTCATTTTGGTGTGTGGAAGATCTCAAATAGAGTTATGGGTCAAAAGTTATGGCCTCCTAAAGGTTAACCTATTTTTTCTACATGATATTGATAACTAATTCAACAAAATAAAGTATTGTTATAAGAGTTAATCATTGTATGAATAAATTAGAGAAAAAATATATAATGGTAAATTAATTTGCTATTTATTGGTTGGATTGGGTGTAAAATAACAATTTGCTCATGTATAATTTTCTTGATTTTTGTAAATCACTATGTATTCCTCAAACATGTGTTATTTTCCCAGACCCTTGTGTGAAATGAAATCAATAAATAGTTCTCAATCTTGAAATCACTACACTAGTCTTTTTCAATGTCTAAAACTTAAAATTTAGACTGAGCTGGTTACATCACTTTTGGTGTTGGCATCATGGTATACCTTGTAGCATCGCTTTTGAATTAATTTCTAGCCTTTAATAAATTAATAAATTATTGTTTGTTTTTTAATCCATAGTATATTATATGAAAATATACTTATGATAGAGGGATCCCCCAAATTGAATCACTTCAGAGTTATACTGTATAATTGTATTATGGATAATAATATGTGTTATGGATACTTATTAATAGTTCAATCGATTAAGTATCTCAGTATCTCTCATTATATTGGGTAATTACCAGATACCCATGATCAATTAAGAGATTATATCTGGGATATCTAGGATAGCTTAATAATATGTACTCAAGATAAGCAGATGCTATAGCTAAGAACTAAAAATTGTTTTTCATACTTATTCATGAAGTATGTATCCATTAATAGAGCCAATTCCCTAATTAATGAGATGAGACTAATAATTTAATGGATTTATGAGAAGTTAATAATAATAATAGAGTTTATTATTATTCTAACACACACACACACACACACACACACACACACAGACACACACAGACACACAGACACACACAGACACACACACAAAATTGGATTTAACAGAGGATTTTGGCATATGATTTAGCTTTTTTTTAATGGGAACTAAAGACTCTTGTAGCCTAATATATACTTGATGATAAATAATAGATTCATTTACCTATGTTAAGGGTTTATGAAATAACCCAATTTCAATTAAACGTAAATGAATATATCATGGTAATAAAATTGTTGATACATATGGCCTAAGTAGTTGTAACTTATGACACTTTTATTGATTGTTAAAAATCCATAAATAGTAATAACAATGGGGTAGTTCTTTTTATGTGGGCCTAGGTTTGTAAAATTTCATCCTAGTATTCTTAGACCTTATAAGAGCCTCAAAATTGATTTGGGATGGTTACGTGGTCTTAAAACATAGCCATGTTACAATGGTTGAGTAACCTATCAGAAAACTCTGTTGAGAATATTAACATATGTAAGTGACAATATGACCAATAACATACTTATGAAATTAAAGGTGTATTTTTACAGTTATAATTCCAAAGGTGGAATATTAAACTATAATAAGAAAAATATATATAGTTAACTTTACGAATGCATGCATTCAAACCTCTAGATGGATATCAAATACTCGTTGAAATTACTCTATGTCTTGTAGAAATGGAATTTTATTGGAATTATTAAATTGTTCTTTGCTAAATGCTTATTGTCTTGCATAGACTAGCCTATCAATAAGTTATATTAATCGAGTACTATTCTTAGAATCATAAAGGCCAAAGAGGTCATTTATTTTATTTAATATATTATGTATAAAGGATACATATATCTGAGGATTTAAGAGTCAGTGCATGTAATAAAATACATTGGGTATATTGGATTTTATACCTCTATATTGGTAACATATAAGAATTGGTCATGAGAATCGAGAGTTATGAAACTATACCAACTAAACCCTAGGCTCCTAACCTAACATTTAATGGTAGATGAATATTTAGAACTTGACATGGGTTCTTTATTATCTAGAGATAAGTATTTGATTGAGATACTCCAATAGAGTTATAAATGCCCTCAGGGAGCTCTTGCTTTTAACTATAAAAGAACAGTGGTTCAGTATCTACATACTTTGGAATAACTACTTGTGGTACATAAGACTCGTGCATAGGGTTTGTACTTATAAAACATGGTTTGAGTAAGTCTTCTAAAAAACCAAAAACTATGACCTTTTAGAATAGTCTTATAGAAATCAAAATGAGAAGTATAAACAAATGTCATGGTGTGTTTATGTGATTTCCATTTCTCTACAAATGATTGATTTGTTGCTTGATATATGTATTTTTCATTGAATACTTGAGTGCAATACATGTTATGAGATTACTAATATATATAAATGCTTATCTATATTCAGTAAATAATGGTGCATCATGATGTGTGCTTATAGCTATGTTTCTTGAATGCTAGTTTGAAATCTAAACTCAAAGTATATATGGGTGGTATAACCTCATAATTGATTTTTATTATCATTATGGATCATTTGATTCTTGAAATAATATGTTGGTTAAGTGTATTTATTTAGCTGGGTACTTATGATAGTACGAGATATCATAAAGTGCTATAGTAAAAGTATGTTATATCTGGAGGGTACATAATGTAATTACTTTCTCTAATTCATATCTACATTTGAGTGATTTATTATATACATGTTGGTTATTGTTGTGTATAACATGTATTTTATCAATTAGTAATTCTTCATGTATGCATGCATGAAATCTTTGAGAGTTTACTGAATGTTGCATTGGTATGTTATTGTGTTTGGTGGGAGCTATGACTTGCTTCATTTTATATAGTTACATTTATTAGTGCTTATATTGTTTTGATTTTAAGACTAATTTATATGACTATTTTTGGGTAAAAATAATAGACATATCTTAAGATACTAGACTATGGTAATTAGGTTATCATAGGTGTAGTATGTTTGAAAACAAGTTATGGTAGCTGAAATATATAGTTATGTATATTTTACCTAAATGGTATAAACCATAGTCATTATTACTAGTATGGGATAGAAAATAATGTAAGATTCATTCATATGTTTTATGGAATAAATTTATGTTTGGTTTACTCTTTTGTCTATCATGATGTATGATGTGTTTTCTAGTATAATATAAATTAAGTGAATCTTATGGTTGAATTGTATTTCATCAATCTGCATTGCTATTATGGAGTAAAGAGTGAGATGGACTTCACTAGCTTACTGGTATCATAATGATAGATGAAGGTAGTTTGATCAAGTGGTGTGTATGAATTTGATTGATTTAGATCATTATCATTTATCATTTGTAAAACTTTGGGCCAAAGTATGTTTAGTGAGATATTATCATTTCATGAGTATGATTCATATGTTTGTGTGATATCTTGCAATAGAATGGATTTTTATGATACACTACATGTTTAGTTTAGAATCATATATCACATGGGTACTTATTACTCTCTCTAAATTCCAATGCCATTAGTATCTACTCATCTTTGAAGGGAGGGCCATTCCTTGATGGAAGATTATGTGGGGGATCATTGGTCTATAGTTGGTGTGGAAAAGTACTTGTATGATTATATCCCTCCCCATAGAAGTAATAGTATTGAGATAACACCTGAGATTTCCATAGATACTAGAGAGTCTAGGGAACTCATGTTCCAGGGAGCTAGGTATATAAATTATATACATTGTATTAGATTGTATATTATTATTGAGTATTTTCATGAAGAATTATAATTATTTATAATTGTATATTGAAAATGTTGATTGTAAATTTATATCAACCATGATTGAGTTGTTGTATTACTATCTATAATCATTTTATGTAGCAACCTCATGATGTTAGATATTTGTTATATAAGATGTAATGTGTACTTACTATTACCACTTGAGTATATATGTGATCTCTTTTTAGATTCTTTAGGTGTAATATATTCATGGTATATATGTTTAATTAGAAAATAAATTCATGTATTTATATCTCCAACCTGATAGAGTTGTTACAACTACATATATTTGAAGGAGTTAAGCACTCATAGTATGGCAAAGGGTCTTCCTATAGTCTCATACCTTGATGGAGTTTTCCCCAATTATAAATTAGGGAAAAAACATCAGGGTCTACTTCCTAAGGGTATGTGCATGAGATCTTATTCACCACTTGATCTTGTGCACATTGATTTGATGGTTTTTCCTACTCATTCTTTCATCAGAGCTAAGTATGTACTTACTTTTATTGATAATTTCTCAAGGCATACTTTTATATATTTTTTCAAGTACAAGAGTGATGTCTTTGCTCACTTAAAAGTCTTTAAATATTTGGATGAGAAATATTCTGAGTTTCTTCATAAGTTTCATACAGATAATGGGGGGTACTGGAGTCGAGAGTTCTCCAAGTTTTTAGTAGCCTAGACTATTGTTCATCATCATTATATTGCTCATACTCCATAGTAGTATGGCTTAGTAGAATGAAATAACCAAACTTTGAAATAGATGGATAACTTCATGATGCATTCATGTGATTTACCTCCTATATATTGGGTAGAGGTAGTTAATTGTGTGAACTAGATTCAGAACTTCACACCACATCTAGCACTTGAACATAGAACCAAGCCTAGTGTCTGATTTTTATGAGTCTTTGGGAGACTTCCTTTGAATTTTGTACCATAAAATAAAATTAATGTATTGGATGAGAAGATCAAAATTTTAATTTTTTTAGGGTATTACAAAGATTTGAGATCTTATCATCTTTTAGATCCTAGTTCTCATGATGTTCATTTTTGAACACATGTATAGTTTGATGATCACTTCACATCTCATAACTCTTCATCTTCTTCCATGTCTTCTTCTTCTTTTGATGATTCACCTCCTCTTGAGGATTCATTATTTGAGGAGTCGGTTCAGTGGATTCTTGAAGAGGTGATAGAGGATGAAGATCCTATTCATATTGATGTTACCACTATTTTTAGGTGGTTTTGTACTACAATTTTTGAGGTAGAACCTTTAATACAAGATCTTCCACCTAATTGACATAGTCGTGCACATTTTAATAGTACTAGACTTTTATGTTAGACATTATTTGGGTATCCATAGTGTTTTTTCATAGTTTTATGGGATACAGGAGTGGGATGATGTGACGACAAATGAGTATTCTTCATTATTGAATAATCACACTTAGGATTTGGTCACTCTTCCTAAGAAAAGAATTTTGGTTAGGTGTAAGTGTATTTGCCATAAAAAGTATGACGTTTATGGGTGCATTTACAAGTATAAGGCACATCTTGTTGCAATGGGATTCTCGTAGGTAGAAAGTATTGACTACATTGACACTATTATGCATGTTACCAATTTGGATTTTGATCACCTTGTACTTTTTCTTACTGCATCATAGGGTTGTCTAGTATATTATATAAATGTTAAGAGTGCATTATTGCATGGATACTTGTATGAGTAAATCTATATGGAGTATCTTGATAGGTTTTTTCATGTTTCTTATATTATTTTTTGACTTAGTAGGTCTCTTTACTATCTCAAACATGCCCCTTAGGCTTGGTATGAGAAGATGGATTTATTTCTTGTCTTCACTGGAATGTTTTGCTATCACTATAATCCCACAATGTATATTCAACATATTGGGGAGGACATTGTAATATTGGTCTTGTATGTTGATGATTTTCTTCTCACATGCACCTCCTCATCTCAGATTCAGACTATTCAGGAGGCACTTTTAGCAAAAATTGACATAATAGATCTTGGCCTTATGCATTTCTTCCTTCGTTTACATATTTTATAATCAAATACAGGGATTTTTTGACTCAACAAAAGTATACCCTTGATATTGTTTAGAATTTTGGCATGGGTGATTGCAAGCCAAGGCCTTATCCTTTTTAGTTTGAAGTGGCTCTCATTGTCTCTTGTACTACTCCACTTTGTGATCCTACATTGTATAGGAAAATGGTTGGGAGTCTTATTTATTTGACCCATACTTATTCTAACATATTATTTACAGTTGGGATTGTATGTAAGTTTTGATATAACCCTTATGATAATCATTGGTAAGTTGTTAAGAAAATTTTAGGATATTTGTGAGGCACTACTCATTTTAGAACACACTACACTAAGGGTTATACTTAGTTGGTTGGGTACAGTGATTCAAATTAGATGGTTTCTATTGATGAAATCCATTCCAATTTTGTCTACATCCTTTGTCTTATTTCTTCACCTATTGTTTAGTTTTGTAAAAACTAGTAGGCTATTACACTTTCATCTATAGAGGCTGAGTACATGGTAATAGTTACAACAAGCCAGCATATTCTTTAGCTTCATTAGTTGTTGATAGAGTTTGGATTCATGCAAGATTCACCCATTATAATTTGGTTTGACAACCAAGGTGTAATTCACATATCTCACAATCAAATTGAGCATCAAGAGACCCACCATATTGAGGTACATATGCACTTCATTCATCAACACATTCAAGATGGAGTTCTTAGTTTGGAGAAAATTGCAACTCAACAATAGGTTGTAGACATCTTCATGAAGCCTTTTTCATCATGTTATTGCCTTTATTTACATGGCATACTTGGGGTTTCTGAAGTTATCCTTGGGGGGTGTTCGTTAAGACATATTCCTTCTTCATTTTATGGATACATATTGTACATGAGTACCTTATCAAGCCTAATTGTCAAGACTCATACTATGGATATGCCACTATTTATTTTTTGAATTTTTTTAGCCTATACATTCACTTAAGGGGGTGTTAGAATATGTATTTAATGTAATTCTCACATTTTCTAGTGTACTAGCTATTTATTTCATCCTTTTCTGAGTTTATCATATGTGAATATTTATCCTACATTGGCTAGTTAGACTAACTTTATATTTTTTCTTAAATATTTATGCAAGATATTTTATTTGTATTAATGTATCATATTGTCTAAATAATACTTGATTCACTTTAATTTTCAATCAATTATCTGCAACTTCATGTCTTGCTTTCTTGGATTTATCACTTATAAATCTTAGGTTGAAATGCTTGTTCACCATTCCTAATAGTTATTATTAAATAAAATTTATTTTTTATAAAAAAAAATATAAAAATCTTACATTGTTAATATCAATTAATACTTTTAGAAGATTTTTTTTATAATATTAGATTGTCCATATCAATTAATGCCTTAGTTGAAGGTGATGAAAAAAATACATGCAAATATTCCATTAATATTAACTCAATACATTCTATTTAAATATTATATTAAAATTGTCTTTCATAAAATATTATCTACATTTAAATTTTTCAATTAATATTATATATTTAAAAATATATTTGGACTAAAAAATTAATAATATTAGATTATCCACTAAAGGTGATGCAAAAGAATACATGCAAATTTTCCCTAATATTAAGTCAATACATTCTATTTAAGTATTCTATTAAAATTATCTTTCATAAAGTATTAGATGCATTTAAATGTATACATTTAAGTTTTTCAATTAATATTATGTATTTAAAAATATATTTAGCTTGGTTTTGTTAAAGAAAAAGGGAATGAGTGTGTTGCATATAAATATATGTATTTATGTTTATAATTTTTATATGTATATTATTGGTAAATCTTTTTTTAGAATTTTGTAAAATTCCCACCCAAAATGCATAAATTTTTTTTATGATTTTTCTATGTTTGACAATGCAGGGATTTTGTCAAATAGTTTGCTTGTTCGCTATTTAGAGTTCATTCTAGAAGTTTTTTTTAGTACAAATGGTTTCCAATAACACTTCAAATGAATTAATCACTAATTTCAATTATTTATATTACAATCCTTCTATTTCCAACACAGAGAGAAACATGGAATTGATAACAAAAATATACTACTGTGATCTAATTTTGATATTCCAAAATAAACAATTAATACATATATTCCAGAATTCATGAATAACACACAGTAATATATTTTTGGCTCCTTAGAATTTGTTGAGGCACTCCAATGAATTACCCATATAACAAGTAAAGTCCACAACTTCCCCCTTGAGGATAGACATAACTATTACAAGAGTTACGATTAATACCTAAGCTCATACCTGCATAAGAGGTTAGCAGTAGTATTTAGGTGAAAACTATACTCCAAATAATCCAATTCTTCCCTTTTTGGATTGAATTTAACCCCCACATAGGAGTCCCAACTCATTATCCCACTATATGATATACTTTGAAGGATGTGATTAATTATATTTTAAGAGTGGCAACCCATGTAAGATGCTAAAACCTATATGGAAGTACTCTATTGATTACCTCTAAAATTTATCTCCAAATGAGACTTACAAATTTCCTTCATAATCTAATTGTAATGCCTACTGTGAGAAACCAAGATAATTTCTCCAACATAAGTAGCTAGGATATATTAGTCACACTATCAAAACTAGTTACCCATAGGGTTTCCATGCCAGGGTTTAGCTCTGCAAGATCCTCAAATACCAAGTAGAATAATAATCCAACATACTCTAAATAAATTTCACTTTTCCCTTTTGTATTCCATTTCACCCTAACATTTCAAATACCTACTTTAGAGAATTATTTAATTATGAGAATAATAATAAAGTGACCCTTTTTAATATCTCATAAATAATCACCAAGTCACTTTATTTACTTTATTAATGTAATTAAATAACATTTTCATTATGATATACTAGAATGAATAATATTAATTATTTAAATTAAAATATTCCCTTTTAATTCATAATTATCCCACATGAATAATTAGTCTAATTAATCCCATCCTAGATCATGCCTTAGAATGGGAGATTAAAGTAATCCTTTCCCAAAATTGCTTGCCCACAAGCAATTGCAGATTAGGATGCTGCAAGATTTGCTCTCTCCTCCTAGGTGGCATCCTCTATTGGTAAGTCCCTCCATTTGACAAAATATTCTTTGACAACTCTGCTCTTCAATCTCCTCTCTTTGATATCAACATTCTCTTCAGGAACTAAGATCATTTTGCCCTCCTCATCCAAGGGTGGAAACTCTAGTGAAGAGGTAAGATGCTACCTAAGTGCCTTACTAAGGCATGAAATGTGAAATACATTGTGAATCTTTCTATTATTGGGCAACTCTAACTCATAAGCTACTTCTCTGACTCTGCAAACAACTCTATAATGGCCATAGAAGTGGGGCTTAAGATTTTTTGCACTACTTTTGTTTAAGGATGATTGTCTGTAAGGCTGGAGACATAAGAAAAACAAGTCTCCCACCTCAAAACTCAACTCTACCTAGTGCCGATTGACATATATCTTCCTCTAGTTTTTGGTACTATTGAGATTATCCCTAAATGACTTAAGGATATCTTGACTCTCCTGGATCAATTCCTTAGCTTTGGGAGCCCTGCTATCTTTGAATGTTAGATCCAAAAATAAAGGAGCATCATAACCATATATATCTTAAAAGGGTGTCATCCTAATAGACATATGATAGGTGGTATTGTAATAGTGCTCTTCCAAGTACAATCACCTAATCCATATTCTCTATTATCTTTACACATAGTTACATAGATAACCCTTAATCCACATGTTCACAATCTCAGTCTAGCCATCTATCTAAGGGTAATAACTTGTGTTAGGAGACAACTTTGTCTCAGCTAACCTGAATAGCTCTAGATAAAAAGCACTGAGAAACCTGTTATCCCTGTCACTGACAATGTTCTTCATCAATCCATTAATCTTGAACACCTATCTAAAGAATAACTCTAGTATTTTTGGTGCCTTATACTCTGTGGTGATGGCAAAGAAGTGAGCAAATTTGGTTAATCAATCCATATATACATAAATTCAATCTCTTTCATATACCTTTGGTAGATTGATGATGAAATCCATAGACACATTTTCCCATTTATGCTCTAGAATGGGTAATGGATGCAATAGTCTTGCTGGAAAAGTGTGCTCTGACATATTTTCCTGATAATTCATGCATTCCTTGACATGTCGTAAAACATCTTCCTTGAGGCCCTTCTAAGAGAACCTCTCCTTAACCTACCAGTAAGTCTTGAAATAACTAAGATGTCCTACCAATGGGGTATCATGAATAGTTCTCAAGATCTTATCCATAAACATAGACTCAAGAACCAAGAAGAGTTTTCCCTTGTAGTAGATGATATCATCCACTACTCTATACCTATTACCCTATATCTTCCCATCTAATACCTCACAAGTTTTAATTTTCTTTGAATATTCCACCAAAAGGTGGGCCTTCCAATCAACTGAGTTCTTCTCTAGAGGGCATATAACAAGCCTCCTTGAAAGAGCTTCAGTAATGATATTCTTATTACCTTTTACATACTCTATATCAAAATCATAGGCCTACACATTGTTGACCCATTAATGCTACCACTCATTAAGGTCCTATTCTAGGAAATATCTCAAACTATTATTATATGTTTTGACTAGAAATCTATTATCTACCAAATACTATTAGAATTTTGCCAAAGCATGGATTATGGCGAGTATCTCTTTATAGTAGATGGAGTAATGCCTTTCATTCTCCCAAAGTTTGCTACTCTTGAATGCTATAGGGTGCCTATTCTTCATTAAAATTACTCCAATGCCTTCTCTTAAGGCATCACACTCAAGGATGAAGGGTTGTGTGAAATCAAGTAACACTATAACCAAATAAGAGCTCATCACCTCCTTCAACCTATCAAACACCTGATGAGCCTCTTCTGACCAACTAAATGCTCCCTTCTTGGTGATTTGTTTAAGAGTGATCCCAACTATGAAAAACCCTTTATGAACCTCCTCTAATAGCTGTATTACCCACAAAACCCTTACATCTCTATCAATGACCTAGGAGGTGGCCAATCAATGATCACTTGAATTTTCTCCTAATGCACCTAAACCCCTTTTGCACTGATCACATACCCAAAATAAAGGATCTTTATAAATATGAGTTCACTTTTAGATGCCTTTACGTATAATTATTGATCCTCCATTATCCTCAACACCTCATCCAAGTGTCTCAAGTGCTTTTACCATGTCTTACTATATATGAGAATGTCATCGAAGAATAACAGTAGAAAATTCCTCAATTGCTTATTAAATATGTGATTTACGCATAATTGAAAGGTAGTTGGTGCATTAGCTATCCCAAAATTCATAACAAAGAACTCATAGTGGCCATAATGACATCAGAAAGCTATCTTATGGATGTCATGCTCTCTCACCCATATCCAATGATACCTTGATTGAAGATCGATCTTTGAGAAGTAGTCTACCCCATGTAACTCATCCAATAGCTCAATAATTCAAGGAATGGGATATCTATTCTTTATTGTCTTCTTATTGAGTACACATTAGCCAATGCACATCCTCATAGTTCCATCTTTCTTCTTTACCAAAACAACCAAAAAAGTGAAAGGACTAGAACTCGGCCTAATGCGACCCTTCTCGAGCAACTCCTTAATGGTCCTCTGAATGTCATCCTTCAACGTAGGATGCCTATAAGGAGTATTTATAACTAGATTAGATCCTTTATATAATTCAATGCTGTGCTCTACCCCTTGATCTGAAGGTCTACCTAGTGGAATTTCCCCCAATACTGAACTATGTTTCTCTAATAATGGTTGAATGTTAACATGGTAAAGAGTACTATTCTCAACAAAAGTCTTAGAAGAGATTAGGAACTCAATTACCCATGCGTTGTTCCCATGTATAATTATCCTCTTCATCCACTTAGCTAACATGATCTTGGGAGCTCCAGTTATCATCTCTCTTCAAACCACCTTCTTGACATCTACCTTGAACTTTACATCCATAGTCTAGAAGTTTTATGAATACTTACCCAATGAGTGTAACCATTGTACCCCCAAGATGACATTGGTGTCTCCAATGTCCACTACATATAAATCATTTGTAACTATGTAGTTATCCAAGTCAATGCTCAATTAAGGAATCTTCTTAGTATATATCATATTAAACCCATCAACGATAATGACAATAAATCCCTCAAAATCCTATGCTAGTAATCCCCCCTTAGCCATTAATGCAAAATAAATAAAATTATGGGTTTCCCCAGTATCAATGAATACTATAGAACAATGACCTTGTAAGACACCTCAAACTCTGAAGGAGTTATATCATGGTGTACTTAAAAGGGTGGCAATGGTACCTCCTTTCCCCTTATCTACTACAACTCCCTCTAGGTCAACAAACTCCTCATCAAAATCATCCTATGACCCATATGTACCTATTACAACATCCTCCTTCTCCTCTTCTTCCCCATCTGAGACTACCTCAATGTAATGTACCTTTCTTTTTCCCTAACATCTATGTCCTAGATCCAAAGGATCCTTGAAAATGAAACACAGTTTCCTCCTGTGAAGTTCATTACAAAACTCATCATCCATGCGAGGTCTTCTAGTCTCCTCATTTTGAAATGCTTTCTTGAAATATTTCTTAGGTTGGAAAGGTTTAGGCTAGAATTTGACCTTTGAGGATGCACTCTCCATCTTCCTAGCCCTTTTAATCTCATCTTGTAGGATGTTAGGATCAAATTCTTCAACCCATCCATGAAGTGGCTCTACTAAACCCTCTATAAACAACACTATCAATATGTGTTCAGAGACATATGTAACCATAACCAATAGTTTCTAAAATTCTTAAATATATGTATCAACTGATTGCACTTGTTACAACTATGCCAATTCTTTGGAGTGTAGTTTTGGGTCCTTCCTATCAGACTTGTTTATCAGTCCCTATGTGAAATCTACATAGGAAGTAATACTATCATGGCCTAATGTCACTAGCCCATTGTACCACCACTCATGAGCTTCACCATCTAAGATTAAGGTTGCATATTTGATTGTTTCCATTTCTATCATACGATTTAGTTGAAATTATATATCTAAATTTTGAACCTAAGTTCCAGCAGTGCATTTTTATGAACCATCATAGCTAGGAATAGCTAGCTTACCCACCTTGCACTATAAATCCCTGTTGTTTCCTTGGTCTCTCTCTCCTCTAGTTTTGTTCATGTATTTGATGCCACAAAACTCTACCAAGGATATTGAGGCCTGAAATTCTTCACCCAATGATTGATATTCCCATAGATAATCACTCCACCCTTCACCACCTCCTTGTTGTCCTTCTTTCTCTCTATGTTGATCCTCCAAAAAATCAAGCATTAGAGGTCTAGGAGTGATTCTATTAGTTGTCTTGGGTGTGCGTAAAGTTACATTACTGTGGATACCTTCACCTTGGTTACCATTATGTCCATGGTTACCATTTTTATGTCCATTGTTTTCATTATTAGTGTTCATGTTTTGTATCATCCAGGTTAAGGTTTGGACAAATTGTTATTGTCCCCTAGCCAAATCATGGAGAATAGCTAATGTACTAGGATCCTATTGTGCCTGTCCACCCTATTTATCCCCCATAATTTCCTATTCTGAATTAGAATGAGCTACACCTTTGGTTATCCTGTAAGTGATAAACTCCCTATCTTTTGGATTCATTAAAATGCATGTAACCTGCTAAAAATCTTAATTATGTCCAAAAATTTATGTTATCAAAACATGCACTAAATCCTACTGGCTAGCAAGATATTCAAATATGATACCACTATAAAATTCCCACCCAAAATGCATCAAATTTTTTACAATTTTTCCATGTTTGACAATGCAAACATTTTATTAAATAGTTTGCTTGTTTACTATTCTGATTTTGTTCTAGAAGGTTTTAAGTAGAAATGGTTTCCAATAACACTTCAAAGGTATTACTCACTAGTTTCAATGATTTAGATTACAATCCTTCTATTTCTAGCACAAAGAGAAACATGCAACCGATAATAGAAATATATTACTATGATCTAATTTTTATATTCCAAAATGAACAGTTAATACATATATTCCATATTTCATGAATAACACATAGTAATATATTTTTTACTTGAGAAATTATAAATATCTTTTTAGCTCCTTAGAATTTGTTGAGGCACTCCAATGAAGTACCCATAGTGTAAGTAAAAGTCCACGACTTCCCCCTTGAAGATAAACATAGCTATTATAAGAATTGCGATTAATACCGAAGCTCACTATTGCATAAGAGGTTAGCGACAATATTTAGGTGACCACTATACTCCAAACAAGTTGATTCTTCCCTTTTTAGACTGAATTCAACCCACATGTAGGATTCCCAACTCAACAACCCACTATATGATATAGTTTCAAAGATGCGATTAATTATATTTGAAGAGTGGTAGCCCAAGTAAGCTATTGAAACTTCTTTGTAAATACTCTATTGATTATCTTTGAAATATGTCTCCAAAAGAGACTCACAAATTTCTTTCATAATCCAATCGTAATTCCCAAAATGAGAAACTGGGATAATTTCTCCAACACTATGAACTATGATAGATCAATCGCACTATCGAAACTTGTTACCTGTAGGGTTTCTATCCAAAGGTTTATCTTTGCAAGCTCCTCAAATACCAAGTAGAATAATAATCCAACATACTCCAAATGAACTTCACTTTTCCCTTTTGTAAGCCATTTCACTTTAACTTTTCAAATTCCCGCTTTAGATAATTAATTAATTCTAAGAATAATAATAAAATGACCCTTTTTAATATCTCATAAATAATCACCAAGTCACTTTCATTACGTTATTAATTTAATTAAATAACATTATTCTTATGATATATTGGAATGGATAATATTAATGAATTAAATTAAAATATTTCCTTTTACTTCGTAATCAACCCATAGGAATAATTAGGCTAATTAATCTCATCCTGGCTCATGCTTCAAAAGGAGACATTACAAACTTAGTGTTATGAATCAGAGTGTTTTTGATTGGGGCTACGAAATATTTTGAGATATAAATGGGAGGTTTAGATTTCCCTTACAATAATTACAATGGTCATGGAAGGTCTTACAAATATCAACAAGACTACCACAAGCTCTACAAATACTATTACAATTACCACGAACTCCATAAATATATTTATCAATTTTCTATGGACCTCACAAACATTTCAAATAATGACAACCAATCTAATATATCATTGAAATTTAAATAGAAATGAAAATAGATACAACCAAATCATTATCAAATTCACTCACATCTTATTGATATATTTAAATCTTCAATTAATATTATACCTTTAAAAAAATATTTTATACATAAAAATATATCCATTTGAATATTTTATTAATATAATATTTTTCAAAATATATTTAGATAAGTCACGTTAACAAAAGAGGATAAATGAAAATGAATGTACGAGACAAAATTACATGCATTTAAATATTTCAAATAAAAAAAATATGTATCTAAATTTTCCATTAATATTATGGCTTTCAAAAATATATTTAACTTGGTTGTGTTAGTAAAAAAAAATTGGGAATGATGCTACATAAAAATATATACATTTAAGTTTTCTATTCATATTATGTTTTAAAAAAAACCATGTGCTCTTTTTGAAAAATAATAATAAAATAAGCATGCATTTAGTCGTTCATTTATTTAGACGTTTATAAGATCTTTGGCTTAAGACCTAATAGGAAGGGGAAAAAAAACAGAAAAGAAAAACGATATTAAAATACAAACATTGAGGTGGCCGGCCATGTATGCTTTTTTAAGCGCTTAGGTCGCTGAACTTAAACCCATTTTCCATGCGATTTGTTTTTTAATTTTTTTTTTATTAATTTCCCTATGTGATTTGTTTTTGCTTATTTTTATTAATTCCCTTCAAGTATGAGGGATTTTGAAATGGGAGTGTAATTTATTTTTAAAGGGAATGCAGGTTTGAAATATTACACATTTTTTCTTTCATAACATGATAAAGAAGATTCATATAATTTTTTAAGCAAAAATTTATTTAAATATGGATTATTAAAATTGTAGTAGTTTATTTTTTATTTTTTAATTATTCATGAGTTATTATAATTTTTAAAATGAACTGTAAAATATGGATTATTAAAATTGTAGTAGTTTATGTTTTTTTATAAAGTGCTCATGAATTATTTTAATTTTTAAAATGAAATATATGTATGGTTTATAACTAGCAATTGCCCCAAAGGTGCAAAGAAAGATGGAGGAATTATATATTTTTGTTTTGCTATTATATATGGTATGCATTAATATATAATATATCAAATGTATATCAATATTATTTTATATAATATATAAATCATATAAATGGCAATGATCCTATAATTGTTGAACTGTTCATATATCATTTATTGATCTTTTTTGTTTGACATAGCACCAATTTCGTCATTGCTAGTTGGTTAATCAAAAGTATTATAAAGAGAAATTTATCAAGTATTTATATTCTAGAAGAAATAAGCATTCAAATTATGTAAATCTCTATAAAAATAATTAAGAGTCAAAACAATTAGCAAAATTTTAATTCCAAAATAAGAAAATTTAAATAAAAATAAAAATTTTCAGCCAAAATAAAATCCCCCTACAATTCCAATATATGCTAACTAAAGGCTAATGGGAGATTGATTAGATCAATAAACAAATACCAAACGTGATTTTGAAGATCCCAAAAAAACAACTCAGAATGCCTAATTGGAAGGATAGAAGAGACTGTCCATAACTTATCAAAGTGATAATAATTATTATTGTCTGTCACCCCTTTTGAGGATTTTAACCCTACCATTTAATTCCCAAATAGAGCCCCCAAAACTAATCATAAATTATACTAACCAACTAAATGTGGGTCTCCCTCAACCCTTCCCATCAATTCACAATAACATAAAATAAAATATGCGCCAGCCAACATATAATGAAACAAACGTGAAGTGACTCGTACTCCTAGAAAGAAACATGACTATAATACATATACATTATATATATGTCATGTCCAGACATGGAGATAAACATAAATTTTTAGTTTGTTGAAAGCGCAGAGGGGCTTTCTAAGTCCGTTGAAATCCTTGATTGAAATGGAATGCATTTCCACTTAATTGAAACAGCTGAGATAAAAATAATGATGGTAGTGTTGCTCTTGGGATGAGTAAAATAAAAGAAAAGAACATAACTTGATATGGAAACAACGTTAATGAAGTTGGACGAAAAGGTTGTTTCAAGATGTTCAAACCCTAGACATGGTGATAATCGTATGGTGTATGTATCTCTATATGGTTACGGAAGCCCACTTGGGTTGTATTCATTTCTCAAGCATCATCATCATCATCATCATCAATCTAAATAGTTATCTCCATAATAGTAATACTAATAATAAAAATAATATATATCCCTATGGTGGCTATCCCTTTTGAAGCATCTATAAAGAGGCAAAATCTTTCACAACAGTATGGTCGATGAAACCCCTAACTACTGAATGACGTAAATGGTATCATACACTACCAAATCGCTCTGCACCACCACCTCCCTCAAACTGTCACCATTCAAAACCAATCTATTAACAATGAAATATGTCATTTTATTTCATTGTAAAATGAATCTTGAAACCTTGCCCTACCATATAAACTTCCAAATTGATAAGAATAATTTTTTATTAAAATTCATTATTTATAAGTAAATGTTAAAAAATATTTATGATACAAACAATGTCTAACAAATTACAATAATGTTGATTGTAAAAGACCAACAAATAAAAAATATAAATTATAATAAAATTAATTTTTCTTTGAAATATTTTTAAAAGATGAACAATGTTTAAAAAAATACAACAATGTTGATTGGAAAAGACCAACAAATGAAATATACAAATTATAAAAATTAGAATCAATATTTCTTCAAGTACTCCTACTCAAATTATCTACTACTTGTTTATTAAAATTCTATTATATCTTAACAATCACCTCCTTTTTAAAAATAACTAAGACTTGTCTTTCGAAACTCATAAAATTCTTTTTCCGTTTCATATGTTACAAACATAACAAAAAAGATGCTGTAGTTGGACTATTTTCTTGATCATCTTGAGTCATGGCCAAAATCTACTTCAAGTGTTATGATTATTTCAATATCTTTGCTTCTTGATGGCCATATCCTCTCACACCTAAAATCACAATAGGGTTTAAAATTAAAATTATATGAGAAATGATTTTATTTGTTTTTTTAATTGAAATTTATCTTTCCATTTAGAAACAAGTTAGGGTTTTCTTTCCTTTTTTGTGAATAATCTTAAATTTCTCATTTTTCTTATCCTTTTTGATAGCTATGATTAAGTGGAAGTCATGATTTAAATGACGATAGTTATGGTATATCAATCACCCAAAAAAATGATTTTAATAGTCAAAAGGATAGATGTAAATATTTTAGAACAATTTTATATTTATTTTTTACTAAAAGTAGATACATAGTTATTCTAAAATGTTTAGATATAATTTTATAGATTCTTAACATATTTAATCTATAGTTTAGATATTTATAAATCATTTTTTTATTTGTTAATTTTAACCACATTTTTTAGGAAGATATTTTTTCACGTACATTTAGACACAAATTTCATTATAAGAAATATGTTTCTTAATACGAGTTTTAGAAAAATATAAATAATCTCTCAAAAAGAGTTTCTACTCCTTGAAATAATGGCTTCGACTTATAAATGTGCTTCAATAAAAATAATAGTATTTAGATTTGGGTTAACATTAGACTCTCGTAAAAAAATTGAAACCTAATTCCACATAGTCATGAATAACCTTGATTTTCTAAAAACCAAAATTCCTATTTAAACACATTATCTTGGTCTTATTCTATTATTAAAAAAAAGAAAGCCTCTTGTACCAAACAAATATCCACATGCCTTTTTATCTTCCAATAACCCATTACCCAAGCTTGTAATTCTTTTTCACAAAGTCCTCGATCTACAAACTTACAGATCAAATGCTATTTTGTTAGGGAAACATTTTTTCCTCAATCTCATTATGTTCAAAGATGATTATTCAATCTTCCTCGACCATTTTGATGCAGCATGAATTCATCCGCTTGCTCTTATTCCATGTATTTTTGGCATGGATCCTAAATCTTAAATTAATCGTGGCTCTTTGAAAAAGACAAAGTGATTTGTAAATTATCAATGGAAGTGTGTAGAAAGGAGGAATATGAGTGTGAAGCTACCATAGGATCAACTATAATAGCATGTTAAGTAGTACATGCCATACTCAATCTGAGGTGAGTGAACAAAACTAACGTTGAATGATATGAACGCAACCCTAATTACTTCCACATGCATTAATTGATCATTTTCAATAGATATATTTTCACCACTATTACAAGATTTATAATTTATATTATTAAAAAAATTAACTAATATATATTCAAAATGTTGAGTTATATTAGTCTTGAAAGTTTATTTTAAAATTTTAAAATAATTTTATTATTAAATTTTTTTACATAGATTAATTATTTTATTATTTAAAAATAATAATTATTTAATAATAAATAAATTCAATCAAATTATATTATTAAAAAAAATGAAATAATCAAATAAATAAAAAATTCATTAAATAAAAAATATATAATTTTATCTTAATTAACTCAGACTCAAACTTAAAACCTCTCATATCCATATTAAGTACTTAAACATTAAGCTTTCAATCTCTTTATAATTGTCTCTTTTTCTTAAATTGCGTTTTTTAATTAATGTGTGGCTCTTCAATAACATGAACGCCCCTTAATCCATACTTTGGTGTTTGAGACTCTTAGCCGAACACTAGAGCTATATGAATTAATAAACCAATCTCATATGTACATGTTGCAATCCTATAGATCACTAGCTCCAATCAGCAGTTTCAATTTTTTATTAGTAGCAAATTCATAACCTAAACCATTTTTTCCCTTCTCCGTTGCCCACCGATTAAATCCACGAACTGCAACACCTCTCAAGTAGCAATTTTTTTTGTGATTTGGTTTTCTACTATTTAAAAACATATTGCTTCGGAGTTAATGGTCATGGAAGATGGTGATATTTATGTAAGGATGCTAAAACAATTCTAGTTTTACATTCGCATTTGCTTCATTTTTAGCGTGTTATTGTTGATTTGACTGATTTTTTATCAATGTGAATGAAGGTGGTAAACATTAAAATAAAATTTGGTGGTACACATTAAAATAAAATAGGGAAGGACAAATGCATTGAGTTTGAAATTGATTTTCCTAAACTAAAATAGATGCAAGCAGAGAATTGATTGCTCTCACTTGAAAATAAAATGTTGTTATAGAGTTCGCTTATGTTAGGTTTTGGGGGTGTTCTCAGAAAAGGGTATATGATTATGTGTCTATGAACTAATATTTTATAAAAAAAAATTAAAAAAAATTGATTTTTATAATTATAAATTCTAGGTTTTTTAGGTTAACAATATGAAACTTATTTTTTTGAAATTTATATTTACAAGTCTTACATGGTGGTTTTTAATAAAGTCACATAAAATCAAAGCTTGTATTTAAGGGGATGTAAAATAAAATTCGATGAGGAGGATTTGAGAATCAACATGAAAAATCTATGATGAGACCAAAAATAAACATATTACTTTGGACAACGAAGATGTGGAATGGGCAGACTCTAAAACAAGAGAAGAAGACATTAATTAGACTTTCCATGCACACAGACCTAAAAAGCAAGAAGACAAGTACACACTTACTCTAGGGTTGATGAAAAAGGAAAATGATACCAAATGTGCTAACTTAGAGAAGAAACATGCATCCATTCGTACCATCTCGATATCAATGAAATAAAAATTAGTGGTTTCATACTGAATCCCAATCATTTCGATCCCATACAACGAGCTAGAAACAATTACTGTTAACTTCTTAAAAAAATCCCTAATCTACAATTTATTGGCGCATAGTCAATGAATGAAGAACTAAAATCATGGATGTGTTATAATTAGAAATACTATCCACAACTAAGAATTTGTTGGCTAACTAAAGATTAGTTTTAGCTCACCTTTTGATCTCTGAATGAGAAAGAAAATTATTCACTAAAGGGCCATGGTTCTGTAAAAACTTAGGATTATATATGAGATTATGGATGCCCTCTTCAATCATGTGGAATAATTAATTGCTTAAGTCCCTCTTTAAACCAAATTATACAAATTATGGCTAGAATTTTGGATTGAATATATTTTAAAGACAATACCTTCGAGCATTGGAAACCCCTTTCACATGGATCAAGTCACCAAAGATTATAAATTTTCATCCTATGTAAATATGTGTGTCAATGTTAATTTGGTTTTTCTTATTATAAAATTAAATTAGTTCACTTTTTATTTGGGCATATAGAAGAAAAAAATTGATTATGAATGTCTCCCATTTAGATGCAACAAACACACAAATTAGACATAAAATAAGTCTTGCCTTAAATTTCATTTCAAACCTTAAAATTCTCATTTCAAAAATTTGAGTTTATCAAAAATCAAATATATTCAAAAGTGAATCCCAAAAATTATTACCTTCACAAAACACTTAAAACAAGTTAAATGGAGAAATTATAATTTTTTTTTCTCTAAACACCAAAAATCTATAAATACCCTCCTCTTAAGATTATGTATAACCAAAATGATCACATTTCCACTTCTTCTTCCTTTCTAAAAAATATAAAATAAACAAAAGACAATATACAAACCATTCTAGATAAAATTTCAAAATTACATTTTTTACTTTTATTCTCCAATCTTTCAAATTTTCAAAATAAAAAATCCTTTTCAAAAAATAAAAATAAAAATATCTCTATTAAACCATCCTCAAAAAATTAAAAAAATAATAAATACAAACTATCAAATAAATAAATAAACATAAAACCAAAATTTACAAAAATATATAAACCCATTACTGTTTAAAAATCACCTCCCATTACTCTTTAAAAATCACCTCGAGTGAGCTCTAAGTTTCTCACCTTTTCTTCACTTAAAATTAAACCAAATGTAAGTTCCCTAAGAAAACCCCTAACTTAGAAAATCTAAATATAATCTTAATTAATAATTGAATGTGTTTCAACAAAAGACCTTAAAAACCACTAGTATGGGTGGAAGGGGCTTCCTCTCCACCCAATCATTATTAAAATCATTAGTTTTAATGTTAGGGGACTAGTTTCACCTGACAAAGGTCATTTAATAAATTGCTTCTTGGAAAAAGAAAAGCCAAACATAATATGCCCTTAAAAAAACTAATATTGGTAGAATTTCATTTGAAATGATTGCTAAAAGTATTAAGACGAAAAGCGATTGCTTTTGTGAATAAGCTAGAGGAACTGTTGGCAAGTTGTAAGTACTTTGAACACAAGCAATTTAAGAAGTAAGATTATCTCACATATCCCTCATGGATATAACCTTTTTTTTCCACATATTATGGTGATTTGAATTTTGTAATCTCAAATGTTTATGGTTCCATGGAAAATGGCCAAAAGAAAGATTGTTGGAAAGAACTTGAAGGTATTTATTGATTGTATAAAACTTTAAAATTGATTGGTATTTTAATTTTATATTCAAAGCTTCAATATAATTAAAGGACATAATTTTGTTTTTTGGTACATTAAACTTTTCAATTTATTTTACGTTAATGGTGAATTAATATATTGAATCAAAATATAGAATTGTTAAAATTGTTAATTAGATTAATAGAAAATTAGAAAATCAAAATATAATAAACCAATTTGATAGACTCTTGTCATTAAATTGAGCTTTTGAGAATTATAATTTTGGTTCATAAATTCTCACTTTTTCATACACATATCATTAGTTTATTTCTTTGGATGTATAATTAAACAAAATAAATATATGTAATCTTTAAAAAAAATAGAAATCATGTGGTTTAAGATCCAAACTTTGAAAAAAAGTATAAAAATGGTGGGATACAATGGAAAGAAGTAGATAAATACTCATCTTAGCTAAAAAATATTATAATATTTTAAAAAGATCAAAAATTTAGAACATAAATAAATTTGGAAACATGTTTTCAAAAGAGGACCTCTTATCATAAGAATTGAAAGAACTATAAAACTTTATAATGGAACATAGGATAGATAAGATAGGATTGATAAACAAAATAATTGATGCTACAACTACAACAAATTCTAGAGATCAAATAAATATTCTAGAATAAAAACTAAATAATAAATTGGTTAAAATAAAGAGATAAAAATGTTAAGTTATTCCATATCACTTTTGTTATTCGTCGAAACATAAATAAAATAGATAAAATAACACTACCATTATGAGAAACTATTAAGAAGGAAGAAAACTTAAATAAATATGAGACAAATATTATAAGAAATTATTGACTGAAGGAAGATTAGATGAAAACAGGGTCAAGGAATAACTCTTAAAAAACATTTCTAATAGAATATTTAAAGATTACTATACAAAGTTAATTAAGTCTATCATAGAAGAATAATTACATCAAGTAATTAAGGATATGTTAAGAAATAAAACACTGGGCCCAAATGGTTTCTAGGTAAGATTTTTCAAAAAATAATGGCATATTTTTGGCCTAATGTTTGGTAAGTAATTGAAGAATGTAGAAGCAAAAATTGATACTAAAATATTGAAACACCAAATTCCTCACTCTCATACTAAAATTTGATAATGCACACTACTTTGATGTGTTCAAATTAATTTACCTATGCAACAAAATCTATATAACACTCACCAAAGTGTTTTCCAACAAAATAAAATCAATAATTCCAAACAATACATCAGATGAACAAAGTGAGTTTGACATGGGAAAAGAAGTCTAGAAGGAATTATTATTACCTGCAAAACTATACACACTCAATCATAGAAAAAGAGGGGGAATGTTCATAAAGATGGATATGAGTAAATAATTTGACCAAGTAAAATGGGATTTCTTAATTCAAATAATGAGGAAATTATTATTTTAAAAGGATTAGAACCCTTTAATTTATATATACACATCCTCCATAAAATACATGATTTTGATTAATGGGATCCCAATTGAAATATTTCAAGCCTCTAGAGGGTTAAGGAAAGGAGATCCCATATCCCATTCCATCCTCATAATATTATCCAAAGAATTTGGTATACTCCTTAAAAACTTTATAAATAGAGGCCTCACAGAGGGCATTGAAATGTCTTCATCGTTGAACTCAACCTCATGACTCTTCTTTGTAGATGACATATTCCTAGTAGATTATATAACAACCAAAGAGCCACAGTATATGAAATAACATCTTAAAAAAATCAATGCAATTAGGGTAAGGGGTGAATATAATAAATTTAAATATATGTTTTCTCAATGTCAATCTAGCTCTCCAAAAAAAAAAAAAGGAATCCATGGATTTGATATTATGGATTTTCTTGACTCCTATCGAGGAATGTCACTCAGAGGTGGGAAGGTCAGATGATGCAAGAGCATCACCATATGTATACAAGTATATGATAGTCTATATAGTCCTATAAGTTTTGTGTAAGTGGAATAAGCCTCATGAAGGCCTGCTTGGAGTGTTTTCCCTCCAAATTTGAAATTTGATATATTAAACGTTAAAAGGGGCATAGTGTTTTATGAGTTTTATAGGTTCTACAAGGGTGTTTAACGTACTTAGGAGTCTCATGAACTTATATTTGGGTGAGATTAATCTACTTGGCATCAATAGGTAAATTATAACCAAGTGATAATAGTGTAAAAGTCAATCACCTATCTTAAGACAAGTGATTGAGGGAAAATGTCAATAAAATATGAATATTCCAAGTTTGGATAAATGAATGTGGTTGAAAAATAACATATATGAGGTGATTAAGGAAATGAAAAATCATAAAAGGATAGTTTATCCATGATAGAGTAAAGAGATGCGAGTATGTGTGTGTGTAAGAAGCCTTCCAAGATAGGGTGACAATCTATAAGTAACATTTTATTATAAATAAAGGCATTTTGTTGTGTAAATTATATTATATATATGGTTATTTTGATAATAAATAATATTATTGTCTCATTTGAGTAAATATTTCCTTCATTTTTTGTTATAACTCTCTAATTCTTGTATGTACTCTAAGCTAGAAGATTCTAACTATATACAGGGTCTCTATCTTACATGTAAATTATTACATGGGATAAAAAAAAGGATAATATAGGTTGGTATTTTTTTTAGGTCCATATGGTGCTATTTATATCATCATATATCCTCTATAGTTTATGAACCAAGCCTAAGAAAATATCAGGCTTTGAGCCAATCTAGAAACCCTAGACAATGGGAAAATCCCATTTTCTTAAGTTTAAATCCTTAATTCATCATGAAACTTTTTAATAATTTAATAGGAATGGTTTAAATACCTTAATAAGTGATTTGGAGTTGAAGAGACCTCTATAGAAGAACTAATGCTTGACAGTGTATAGTTACACCTATGTATGTAGATAAAGAGACTTACAAGAAAATAGAGTAGATTGGGTTTTTGAGTATTTCTAGTCTTAAGTGTTAAAATAAATACTATTAAATTTTTATGATCCTATATCCACCTTGATAAATGAGTAAGGAATGTGATAGATTTTAGAAGTTAAATATTTTACCTCATTGAGCAAGACAATGGGCTCGAGTGTCCAAATATAGTCCTAGATATTGAGGTTTAATCTTCCTAGAAAATAATATAGGAATTTATTTCACATTGGTGGTTTTTAATAGTGTATAAAATATCTATAGGTCTATTGGAGTTTCTTAGGTATTTTAATCAATTCATCCTTAAGAATTTAATAGATTGGATAGATTTCACTGTGTAGTCACCCTCTCATGGTAAAGAAGTGTTAAAGAATCTCATTAAGATTAAGACAAATAAAGTCAAGTGAAGATAGGTTGGAAAGACCTCAGGGAAGAGAGAGATAATGTTTTAAAGTTCACTAAAACCAATCAAGTTAATTTAAGAGGCCCTTGGCACACAGGCAGTCTTGCAAGACCTAAATATAGGTCTAGAAAAAGGAAACTGAGTTTGTGAGAGTTCCATCTCATAAAATTTGACCAAACTTTGGAATATAAAATATACGGAGGTCTTAAAAATTAATAATTTTTTTTCATAATTTTAAAGTCCATAAAAGTATGAAATTTAAGAGTAGTCACTTGAGTAGGCCTAATTAAGGGTAAATGAGAGTTGGAATGAACAAGAAAGTGGGTTTGTGAAAAGAGTTGAAAGATGAAACCTTGTAGCTTGAACAAAGGCCTAAATGGATCCTTAAATATGTATTAATTTTCATATAATATTTGATAAATGTGTCAATAAAGGGTAATTAACATCATAACAGGGCTAGTAGAGAACTAAGTAAGAAGGGAGCTTGTGAGTGAAACTTAAAAAATTTGAGTGTTTGAAGTGATAAGACAAAAGGAGATCAATGTTGTCAGATTTTCAAAAAGCCATGAAGTCCATAAAGAACTTGTTAAATGCATTTGTCCTTCAAAATGATTTTTAAGCCATTATATGCCAATAAAACACTAGTGAAGTAAAAAAGTTATCAAAGAGATTAAAGAGGTGAATGATGCCCTACATCATTTTTGGTATTAGAAATTAGGAGATATTTTGGAATGATTGAATTTGTTTTTGATGTTTCATTAGGTATAGTTTTGTTACAGGTTTACAAGAAGAAGGATCAATAAGACAAAGAACTAGAAGACCCTATTGAAAAAAGGTATGATTAAAATTTGATATTTGGTTTGAGATTATGTTTTGAGGAGAAAATAGGGTAAAGGAAATATTCTATCCTATTAAGGCTTGACAAGAAAGAAGAAGAGATTGGAAAGCTCAAGTGTAAGGTTGAGAGAGCGAGTGAATGCTCAAGAGGAAGTTTCAAGGTAAGGAAACTTTGACTTTTAATTTGTTGATGTTGGTTAAATTATTTTATTATAGACCATTGAATCTAATAGGATAAGAGAATCCATTTACAAAGACCAAAAGACTAGTGTGCAAAAGACCTAGGGGAAGACCTGAGAAGACCAAAAGACAAAGGTGAAATAGACTTGGGTGAGAATCTTGGTGAAAGAGAAATGGAGATGAATAAAAAGAAAGAGTTAAGGAGAGATAATGTCTTCCAAGGGGATATGGATATGATGAAGTTACATTTGGTAAGTTTTCAATAGATGTTGGAAGAATCAATGTAGATTCAGCAAGGGTATGTGCTCAAAAGGATGGTCAAATGGCCAATTGATCAGATTGTCAAGCAAAGGAAAAGATAATAGATACAAAAATGGATAAGAATGCTAGCAAAGGAGGATGAAGAGGAAATTAATTCTCATATATTTATCTCTAACACTGAATCTAAATTTATAGGTATGATAATAAGTGAAGAGGAGAAATTGTTAAACCTATTTTAAGATTCAAACAATAGGGAGTATTTTACAAGCAAAGGATATGAGTAGGATGGTAATCCTATAGAGTATATGGAGTGATATCTATAAAATGAGATACTATTAGAATAATAAAAAGTACAAGAAGAAACTCAAGGCTCTCAAGTTTTCAAATCTAATATTGTTTTTTATATAACGATTGTAGGTATATAAGAAGATAAGGGAGAAGAAGCACTTGATCCAATGAACATGCTTATAGACAATGATAAGAAGGAAGAAGTTCAATGTATGACCATGGCATTTGAAAAATAGAAAAATCAAATCCTCATTCAAGAGGATGACAAAAAGGAAGAAACAACAACAAGAGAAAATTTTAAGGTATTATGGACTAGGGTAAATTTTAGTGGTGAATATTTGTTAATTCATGAATATTCCATTTTTTGGATTTTGATTTTGGCATTTTTTAAGGGTCGGTAGATGGTATCATATTTCCAAAATTTTATGGATATAAATAATTTTATTGGTTGGTTCACCAACCCTTTATAATAATCTATAAGATTACACTTCAATTCACCACAAATATATAGTATAACCACCCCCTAATATCAAACATGCTGACAAGAAAAAATAGAATCAAAGGACCACAATACCAAATTATAATGTGAAATAGAATAAATAAACAATAGTGCTGAATGGAGGAATTGAATGACAACATCAAACAATAGTGCTGAACGAAGGAACTGAATGATAATGCCAAATAGAGGAACCGACTGATAGTGCCAAATGACATTGTCAAAGGATAATGTTGAACAATAGTGCTAAATTATAATACCAAATGATAGTGCTGAATGGTAGTGCCAAATGATAGATTTGAAAAGTAGAATAAAATTCTCAAAACCTAAATATTATTGCATATTTGAATTCCTCTCGAAGAGCTATGAAATGTTTTTAAAAAATTATCACAATCTAAGTCTGTATGCAAAAGTTATAGCCTCCAAAAGTTGTCATTCAATTGCATCATTATGTTAAGTCATACGATTGGGTTTTACAACAAAACTGAATGACATGTTGAATGAAAGTACTAAATGACAGTACCGAATGATAGTGCTGAATGATAGTTCCAAATGATAGAGTTGAATGATAGAGATGAAAAGCAGAAAAAAATGTCCCAAAACCTAAATATTATTTCATATTTGGATTCCTCTTGAAGAGCTATGCAATTTTTTTAAAAATCTATCACAATCTAAGTTTGTATGCAAAATTTATAGCCTTTGGAAGTTATCATTTAGTTGTGTCATTTAGTTTAGTCATATGTTTTGGTCGTACAACACAACCAAATGACATGTGTTATTTAGTTGTGTTGTATGACCAAATGTACGACTGAATAAAATGACGCAACCAAATGACAACTTTTGGAGGCCCTAATTTTTGCATATGGACATAGATTATGACAATTTTTTTTAAAGATTGCATAGCTCTTCAAGAGGAATCCAAATAGGCAATAATATTTAGTTTTTTTGGAAGTTTTTAATTTATCATTTGTTATAATTAATATTTAAAGCCATTCAATTTAACCTTTTGATCCAACCTATAGATTTTTCATCACCCATAGAGGATTCATCACAGCTAGGAATCAAATTTTCCTTCATTCACCAAAAATTTACAATAGGTCTTTCTGTTGTGTCGTATGACCAAACTGACACATGTTAATGATAAATTAAGAATGAGAAGAGAATAATGTTATGATAATGACAAGTAAATAAGAACTATGGAAATTAGTTTAAGGATATGAAATGAATTATGAGCTGCCAAAATAGTTAAAAGTCAACCTTGAAATTAGATAATTTCATACATGAGTAGGAGCTCATGAAAAATTTCAAGCCTGGTAAATTGATTCAGGAGCATCACCATATGTCTATAAGTCTATTATATCCTATAGAGTCTTATAAGGTTTATGTAATCACAATAAGCCTCATAAAGGCCTTAAATGTTTTTAATAGGTCATATAAGTAGCTTAGAGTGTTTTCCCTCCAAATTTGAAATTTGAAATCTTAAATACAAAAGGGGAATAGTGGTTTATGATTTTTATAGGTTATATAAGGGTCTTTAACATACCTAGGAGTCTCATGAACTAATGTTTGGGTGAGAGTAATCTACTTGGACTCAAAAGGCAAATTATAACCAAGTGACAAGAATGTAAAAGTCAATCACCTATCTTAGGATAAGTGGTTGAGGGAAAATCTCAACAAAATATGAATATTCCAAGTTTGGAAAAATTAATTTGGTTCAAAACTAACTTGGAGGAGGTTATTAAGGTGATGAAAAATCACAAATTGATAGTTTATCCATGATAGAGTAGAGAGATATGAGTGTGAGTGTGTGTAAGAAGCCTGCCAAGATAGGGTGCAAGTCTGTAAGTAATATTTTCTTGTAAATAAAGTCATTTTTTATGTAAATTATTATATTTTTATGTTTTTTGTAATAATAAATAATATTATAGCCTCATTTGAGTAAATATTGCCTTCATTTTATGTTATAACTCTCTAGTTCTTGTATGTACTTAGAGCTAGCAGACTATAACTATATGCAGTGTCTCTATTTTTTATGTAAAGGGTTGCACGAGATTGAAGAAAGGATACTAAAGGTTGGTATAGGTTATTTAAGTCCTTATGGTGGTTTTTATATCATTATATATCCTATATAATTTATGAAACAAGCCTAATAAGATTTCAAGCTCTAAGCCTATCTAGAAACCCTAGACAAAGGGAAAATGCCATTTTGTTAAGTTTCAACCCTTCATTCATCAGGAAAATTTGTAATTATTTATTAGGAATGGTTTAAATATATTTATAATTGATTTTTAGTTGAATATATTTTTGTATAACAACTTATGCTTGATTATGCATAGTTACACCTCTGTATGCAAATAAAGAGACTTACAGGAAAACAAAGTAGACTAGATTTTTGAGTATTTATAGTCTTAAGTATTAAACGGAAGACTAATAAATTTTTAGGATCTTGTATTAAATTTTAAAAATAAGAAAATGATGTGATATATTTTAAAATTTAAATATTTTACCTCATTGAGAAAGATAATAGGTTTGAGTTTCCAAATACAGTCCTAGATATTGAGGTTTAGTCTTCCTAGAAACTAATATAGGAATTGATTTCACATTGGTGTTTTGAACTAGTGTATAATATATCTATAGGTATAATAGAGTAACTTATGTCTTTGAATCAAGTCATACTTAAGAATTTAATAGATTGGACTGTATGTGAGATTTGATTATGTAGACATCCTTTCATGGTGAAGAAGTATTTAAGAATCTCATTAAGCTTAAGACAAATGAAGACAGGTGAAGATAGGTTGAAAATACCTCAAGGAAGAGAGAGAGAGAGAGAGAGAGAGAGAGAGAGAGAGAGAGAGAGAGAGAGAGAGAGAGAGAGAGAGAGAGAGAGAGAGAGAGAGAGAGAGAGAGAGAGAGAGAGAGAGAGAGAGATGTTTTAATTTTCAATAAAACCAATAAATTTAGTTTAAGAGGCCCTCGACACACAACTAGACCTACAAGACCTAAATCTAGGCCTAGAAAAATAAAATTGAGTTTGTGAGAGTGTCATCCAGTCAAATTTGACAAAACATTGGAATATAACATATTTAGGGTCCTATAAAGGAATATATATATTTTTTAATAATTTTAGAGTTTGTACAAGTATATAATCTAAGAGTATGCTCTTCAATAGGCCTAATTGAGGGTAAATGAGAGTTGGAGTGAACAAGAAAGTGGGTTTATACAAAGAGCTGAAAGATGAAACCTTGTAGATTGAATAAAAGAATAAATGGATCCTTGAATATATATTAATTTTCATATGATATTTGGTAAATGTGTCAATAAAGTGGAATTAGCATCATAATAGGGCTAGTAGAGAACTAAGAAAGAAGGGAGCTTGTGAGTGAAACTTGGAGAATTTGAGTGTTTGAAGTGCTGAGATAAAAGGAGATTAATGTTGTCATGTTTTTAGGAATCCATAAATTCCATCAAGAACTTGTTAAATGAATTTATCCTTAAAAATGAGTCTTTATGCCATTATAGGCCAATGAAGCACTAGTGAAGTAAACAAGTTATCAAAGAGAGTAAAGAGGTGAATGATGCCTTGCATCTCTAGACATGAGACTTGGAAACTAGTACTAAACATGATGTTATCCACATATAAAGGTAAGTAACTAAATTTTTATATTAGGATTTAGATCATTGAATAATCTCTCTAAGCAATGAAAACCTAATTTATGTCAGTATTTAATACACCAAGATCAGTATCTTCATTCATCAATTCTATTTAGATAAATTTTATATGGAATGGAAGAGAAGAACAAAAGAATATTTACTTGGTGGCATGGAATAGAAAATGCTCTCAAAAATCTATGAGGGACTCAGATCAAGCATAAATAATTATATAATAACACACTAGGATCCAAGCTAATATGGAATGTTTATAAGGAAGGAGATAGATTTTGGAGTAGAATTTTACAATCTAAATGCATTGACACCCTATAGAGAGATAATTATTATTCAAACCATACACACTACTCAGAGACTCTATAATTTATAATTTTTAAAACTTATTTTGAATGTAATTACACCAAAATTAAGATGGAATGTTTTAGCTAGTTAGAAAGTGAAATTATGGGAAAAATCTTGGATCAATAAGGAACAACTAATCAACAGAAATGATCTTGTTAGACTCTAATTCTTGGATTATCAATTATATGAAAATCAAGTTTCTAGATACATACAGATATAAAATGAAAGATGTAAATGGAAGGAGATAATTTGATCAAATTTAGATATCCAAACCATTAGAAATAGCCTTTCCCTTGTCTTATCTTTTTATACATTAGGTAATGAAAATGAAGAGGAAATAATCATCTATTATGGGTCAAAAAATGGAAAAGTATTATTAAAATAAACTTATGCTTAAATATTATAATCCTTTCTAATTTAGCTTGAACTATTCCATTCCTAACAAGTCTTATCTAAATATGGGCTCCCAAAATCCAATTCCTTTCTTTAGATAATAGGTTTGGAGAAAACTTTGGATTTTGGTAGATTAATAAAAAGAGGATTCCAAGGCCCATAAATAAACCTACCTTGAAGAGAAAATGAATAATATATAAAACATATCTTCATCCACTATTCCTTCTCACAAGATGTCTGGTATAACCAAATAGGAAAATGACACCTCAACATAGTTTTCCATAGATCTGTGAGGTCCTTGCTTCAATAATGAAATTTTATAATTAATAATGATACCATAAATAAATTTGGATTTTTTATATAGTGATCATAATATTTAATTTATGGTTTGAAATAAACAAGAGAATTTTTAAAGTAAATGTTCTCTCTTCCACAAGCATATGAGTCAAGACTGAAGAAACCATTTTATAAGTCTACCATGGAAGCACAAAATAAGTAGATCATGTTAAGGAATAAGAATAATTTTTTTGTATTTATTGGGATACTATATTAATTAAAATAAGGCCTCAACTCCTTGATTGATTCATGCATGGAATTTGTGCCACATACATACCACCTTTGCCTTTCTACAACATACTCACACCTATTGTACATTCCTTCACACTCCTCTACATTGAGCCTGATCTTATCCCATGGTGTCATTATCACATGTGTGCATATAATTACACAATCAAATAACATTAATTCATAATATTTCCCCCTCATATTTACCAAGCTCACTCATATCCCACTTGCCTCCCTGGCACTTGCTCGTAAACTCATGTGCCCACACTTGTAATGACCTTAACACATCCATATTTTATCCTTATTTGATTATGTGTCTTCTCAATTAGTATTTTGAAACCTAGAGTTTATCAATTATCTAGTTAGACTGTTAGTCACCACATACCTAGAATCTCAACCCTCACCTAATAAGGAAGATGATGGGTCTCATAATTGTCTTCTTTGTAACCAAAAATAATTATCACTACTTCTTGTATTTGCATGTATAAATATGTAACATATGCATTTATCTAAGGGTAGATACAAACCATTACTAATTCCATACATATTTGGAATGATATGTTGCATGATCTACATATCTACTATACACAAATTATACATCATTGTATTTTTTTCCCTATTCCCTCTCATTGAATAGAAGTTGTGTTTATACAAGTATCAAACTTACACTTTATTGAATGTGTGTCAATTTTTTAGTTTGAATCTTTATGTATCCATTCACTCTTAAAATTACGAGTTATCTTTAATATGTAGTTATCTTCCAACACACCTGGTCTAGAGCCTCTATATTACAAATCATTGGTATCAAAACATCACTATTTTCCATTCCTATGAACACATAAGTGTAATGAGATAAATAAGATATCTCATTCAGATCTATTTTAGAATACAAGGAGGAACATTGTATGAATATTAAGGTCTATGATGCCCATAATATAATTAAAGAATCCCTATATGTTGAAATTTTTATCATTGATACAATAGAGGAGTAATACATCAAAAAAATTGGCCAATTCTTTGAGTTGATCATGCAAATCAACACAAAACATTTTGATCCTCCTTTGTATTTCACACAACAACTATTTGAACAAAAAACTCCCTTCAAAGTGAAATTCAATCTTTGCATCCTTACATTCAAAGTCAAAATAGATGTCAAAGCATTATATACCTAGATTCAATATCTCAAAGCATACTTCTTAGATAATAACCTCATTGATGATTATAAGATCACCTTTAAAATGTTGAAGGTGTCCATTTTATTAGTTCACTGGTGGGATACCTTCAATGTGCAATGTGTACAAGAGTGTGTTTTAATTAAGTATTAGATTACATTTATCAACACACTAAAGGAGGAATACTACCCTCTCTACAACTTTGAGGATGAATACATCAAGTTATAATAATCTCACCATCACAAATATTAGTCATTCAAATCCTACACCAAAGCATTCTGTGACTACTACATGCACCTATGATATAAAATGAGTGAAAAACATAAGTTAGTGAAGTAAATCAACATAATATGACCTTATATTCATGTGAAAATCAAATTATTGACTTATAACCTTTTGGGGTAAGCAAATCACAATTCCAAAAATATTGAATCCATGGTGAAGATGAAGCAGCATCTCACCTCTTCATCCAACACTACAGGTAAGGTTTAGCACTTAGTAAATTCCTCATCACAACCTTTTATGGATAAGTATAACACTTATCTTAAACTAGTTCAACCCATGAATACTACGTATAACTCAAAGGATCTTACACCTTATACTCTAGACAAAGGGAAGAATAATTATAGTGATAGGTGGTACCACTGACATCTTTCACACACCCATGATGAATTTGAATGTCAAGTAAAATAATCCTTGATTATCTGGTCCACATTGGGTCTCATGACACTAAATACCATTGATCTAAATGTTACTTCTATAAGCACCAAAACCACTATGATAGACACCTATGAGGATCACAAACACCTCTTTCACACCAAATTTTAGGTAAATGGTCAACTTCACCATGTCATCATTAACACTAGAAGTCAAAAGAACATCATTACACATTACACAATATAATACCTTGGTCTTGATACTATTGTGTATCCCTAGCTTTGTTCATTTGGGTGGCTCTAGTAGGGGAAGGATATACATGTCCATTGACAATACACCTTTTAGTATAAGTTCAAACATATGGAGGACACTATCACTTATAACATTGTACTTATAAATGTCTATGACATCTTGCTGGGAAGACAATACTTATATGACCATGAAGTTACATATCAATCAAGTCACAATGTTGGACTGTTAATGTGAAAATTTTTTTATTCAACCTCTTTGAGTTAATGATCACAACCAAAGTCACCTTGGTCTATGCCAAGTAATCCTAAAAAAATATTTATTATGTGCAAAAAAATTTGTTACTCATGGTTCATCATGATAAAACTACATGTGAGATAATTCAAGATTAACATTATACAATCAATGTCTCAGTAGTAAAAAATTAACAATTTATTAAATCACCATGATTAAGTATTAAATGATTATTGAGGCCTTCCAATGTACAACATAGTAAAAAATCGCATATATTTGATTCTTAGATCCCCTCTTAACCATAATTTATTTAAATATATATATCTTAACCATAATTTATATATATATATATATATATATTATATATATATATATATATATATATATATATATATATATATATATATATATATATATATATATATATATATATATATATATATATATATATATATATGTCTAAGAATTTGGACTTATAGTATCTACATTTTTGGTTTTGTAATTAATAAAATTGGATTTTAATATTGCTAATATTGATTTTTAACAAGTGTGATATTGTATCCCAGTTAGAGCATAACTTAGTATTCATTTTTAAATTCATATTTATGGGAAATGGACCATTGTTGAGCATGGTCCAATAGTTAAAATGGTCTTTGTAATTTACATAATGTGACCCCATAGTTGGCATACTATTATTTAGTTATAATTATTATATTATTATTTAATAGTTATCCAAATTTTAAAATATATTAACTAATCATATTAGGACATGAAAGATTTAAAAATATTAGATCAACATTATAAAACATACTATCCCTATGTATAAATATTGGACAACACTTTTCATTGTCCATGTGCCCAATGTAAAGTATACTTATCATTATTTTTATCTTGTGTAGAATGGGCAAACTAGATAATAACATAGGACTTTATTTCTCATATTATCAATTTAGAGTTCATTATTCTTATCTTAATGTGTAGACTGGGAATATTCCCATTCTACCCAAGATAATAATATAGTCATTTGTTTCTCATATTATTCTTATCTTGTGTAGAATGTGAATTTTCTTGAAAAACCAAAGTTGTTATCACAAGTACATTAATCATAATTTAAAATTTGCATACTTTATTTACAAGTATATTATGTTAAATAATTAATCACTTTGTAGCCACATTGATGGGATTTAAATGCTTTAACTATTGTATATTTATTTAATAATAATGTGTAGGGAAGCCACTGATGTGAAGGAAAGATACCTAGCTTTTAAAATTTATATTCTTAAAATACATAATTTCAACATGTCCAGTGTGAACCTTAAAATATATGATTCATTGCTATTGGCACATCTCCCATGAAATTAAGTAGAATAATGCTAATAATTATACTTATAATAAAATAAATACATAATTAAACATTAATTGAAATATATTATTAGGTTGACATTTATGAAAAAAAAATCTTCTAAAAAATAATATTAATCTTCCACTCATATTTAATAGGAAAAAGCATACATTCTTAATTTTTTACTTTAAGTATTCCAATGTATGACAAATAATTCAGTGACTTAAATATAAATCTTCAATTCATATTAAATAGTATTACAAGTATAAGGACAAGTTATTGGAATGTTGTTTCAAATAGAAATCCTAAAAATCCACATCTTAGGGCAAGGTGATATGCCATACTATTTAATAATATTCAATAATTTCACATTTAAGCTTTCATTACCTTATTTGAGTAATGAAAGGTATAATTTAATTGAATCATGTCCTTTTTTAGGAATCTAAATTGATCCTCCTTTTCATTTTTTATTTTTTGTTCATTCCTTGATGACACTTTCTAAATAAATATCTTGTTTAATTTTGTTTGATTTGATCTATGCTTTATTAGGAATGAAATAATCCTAATAAGTATTTCACCTTTTTCTCTTCTAGAAGGTTTCAAACATTAAAAGACCACCTTTTTATCCATATTCTTAATTTATATCCAAAACTATCCTTCCCATCCATATATTTTAATTTTCATTAGTTGGTCATACTAGAAGCATTTGTCCTACACACACATCCAACAATGGATTGAATGTTTATATAAATAAATGTTGATTAATTTTTTGTATGAAATTCTACAACCACTCAGATATATTTGAAATCAAGGTCTACAAAATTTAGTTTCATTACACATAGTACATGAGATATTAATGATTAATGGACCCAACATAGTCTAGCATGAAATCCACAAACTAACATGTCCACGGAGGCCCCTTTTATTTTATATTTAACATCTGATACTGAGCATGGAAAGGTGTATATATATAGATATAAAATAGACTAAAATTTTCAATATATATGCAAAATTTATTTATGCCATGTTGAGGAAAACATAAAACTAGATGACTAAATTGATTCTTGATGACCTAAACATAAACTTGAAAGAATATATTTTTAGTTTAATGCTTCAAAAACCTCTCCTTATTTCATCATTGACTTCTTTTGTATTTTTAAAAAATATATCAACAACTTAATATGAAATAACCCCTAAAATTATGGTGTTGTATTGCTACTAGAGCATCTCCCATGAACTTAAGTATAATAATGCTAGTAAATGAAAACTATTCGCTAAATATTTTGAGTACATACTTGAACACTAATTGAAATAAATCTCTAAAAAATTATGAAAAAAATATTCTATAAAAAAATATTAATCTCACATTCATATTTAATAAACAATATGGTTACCTCATTAATTTGGGTCAATAGTAAAAAGCTTGAATAAAATTAGGGATAAAAAGATCGAATGAGATCTCACAAAATAGAATAAATCAATGTCAATCATAATTACATATTAATTAGTTATGATAAAAATGCAAGACCAATTTATTGGAGCATGATATATAATATAAATTGAAAAAACCCCACATCTCAGGCCAAGATGATATCACATATTAATTTATGACCTTTAATAGTTTCACCTTAGTATTCATTACCCTATTCAAGTAGTGAAAGAATGGCCTCATGTCATTTTTATAAATTATTAATCGACCTACCTTTCCATTTTTTTATTGGTTTCTATGCCCAAATAACATTATCCACATCAACGTCTTATTTAATTTCATCTTATTTGATCGATGTTTTACTAAGTGTCAAAAAATATCAATACAATGCTTCACCATCTTCTTTTCATGAGGGTTTATAATATTTAATCCTTACCTTTTTAGCCACATTCTAACTTTCTAGTTTAAGGTAAATATGCCGATCTTCCATTCTCATCAATATCTTTTCCATATTAGAAGCATTTCTCCCACATACACATCCATCAATGCATTGAATGCTTATTTAGATATTTCACAAATGGGCCTAACATAATTATCATTATTACTTGGGATATGCTTATTAATGTAGTATTGTATCTTAAAATGAATATTTCCCATTATTTGGTAATATATTTTGTTTTCCTTTATTACTTGTGGGAAAAAATAATGATTTGACATCTTTCTACAATTTAAAAATAGTCTATCTGAAGCACAAAAAACATTTTCCAAATATGTTATCTTTAGAATCCAACATTCTCTACCTCCACCAATTTCACCTCTTCCCCAAGGTTGAACATATGTTTTTATTACTTTTTTAGATATTCCATTTATTTGATTTATTTGAAAGGTGTTATAAAAAGATTCCCTTCCTACAAGTTTAGTTCACCAATTTGATTTGTATGCACAATTGGGATTGGATGAGACCATTGGAGATACTTTATTTTTTACTTATATCCCATCACTAGTATGTCATCCAAAAAATTAAACCTAAACAACTTTGGTTTTTTAATACCCACTATATTGTGGCTTCCATCCAACAAGTGTGGCTCCATGAGGTATTTTAAATAAAACATTTTCTTAATAAGGTAAATAGTGAATGTACTTGACCCCTCTTGACATATTATATAGATTTCCATGATACGTGGAAAATAAAATTTATCTAATTTCCATAATTTTATAATCTACCAAAAGTCCCATCTATATGGACTCATGGGTGTGTCCCACTGGAGGAAGATTTCATACAAAATATTTAATACCCTTATTACTTTCAATATTGATGAAAATGCAAATAAGGTACAATTATTTTTGTTTCTTGAAGTATTATCTTGTTGTAATGAGAGGATAAATGGCTATTTTTTTAATGAATTAATTGTATTAGAAATATTATTAATTTCTTTAACATGGACAATTTTTTTGTTGTATCCTCTACACTTATCACACACTTCATTTTGTATTAGTGTATCATGCACTTATTGTTTGGATGATACACAACTATAAAATAAATCCCCATACTCATCAATGATGGGTTCTTTGATCTTATTGAGATACAAAACCAATGATGTGATTGTGTAGTTAACTCCACATTCAAAAAATGGTAGGCTAAAGTTTCCAAAACCTCAGTCTTATGTTGATGTGTGATAATACCAGTCAAAGTAACTAGGAGGTTCATAACATTACTTATTAGTTTTGGTTTATTTCCCAACCTTGTTATGAAGGTTTTCATTTTTTTCCATTTTATCACATTAAATGCTCAATAATACTTGATGTTATTCCTCTCATTATAATAATTTGGTGTATCAATATTCACAACAACATTGAATGTATTTATTATGTTATGTTTGTCCATGTTTAATTTTTGAGAGTGTTTATGAGTATGTGGAGGTTGTACATTTTTAGTAGTTATCTGTACTCACTTCACACTTGGAAAATAAGTTTTTTGTGTAACATAAACATGTTGAAATATTATGGTCATTATTTTTTTGAAACTTGGTTGTGACACTTGTGGAATTTTTCAAAATTCTAGCTCCTCATTACACTTCCTTCTCATAAAATTATGGGTATAAAATATAGGGAACAACCTTTGAATAAATTTTATTCCATCATGTCCTACATAATAAGTTAAATTTGGAGAAATATATAAATTTATCTCAAACATTTTTGAAATTCAATCAAATATTACGGAGGAATTTGACCTTTCTTTCTCTTTCTCGATGTTACCATTTATTCAGTCTCATTTATGACTCTAGAAGGTGCTCATTTGGTACCTATAATACTTTTTCCATGAATTATGATAAACAAACATCCCATAAAGTTTTATTTTATATAACTCCATGTATTCATCACCTATATTAAATATGGCATTTGTTATTAATGCATCTAACATAAAATTCTATATGCCTTCTTCATTAATGAATATAATCTTGTGCCATATATATGTGATTGAAGATAGGGGGAATTTTTTGAGATAGATTTTTAAAAAGGATTTTTTACATTCTCAAGTTCATCTAAAATAATTGACCATTTATATCCTCATCAATGTTTTTATTTGATGAGCTTGCTAGAGGGGCATTAAATTTTTCACATATTTGAGCATTATAGTGTATTTTGATTACTTTTTTGGAATGATTGTAATTAATGTCATCAAAACAAACTAGATATACCAACTAGGGTTTTCACTCTTCTAATTCATCCCATATGTTCATCTTAACCTCATATGGTACTGGTTTGAATCTCACATCTAGAGGAGAATTATTTGTGTCAACTAATTGCATAACAGACCATTATATAAGAGATCTTCAAATAGGTAACATCCTTTTCAAGGAGGGATGATTACTCTATAAATATGCACATAAAGTTATTGGCACCCAATCCCTTAAATTATATCACGTCTCGTTCAGTTACATTTGTCATTATCCCATTTAATATTTTTTTTTCTTGTATATGACCACAAATGGATCAATTTGGAAGGAACTCCAATAAACTTCAAATTATGTTCACTAATATGTAAAAGGTAAACATATCCAATCGAGAAATACATTTCTTTAACATGAGGTAACTCATTTTTCATGGAATTTTTTTTTTGCCAAGCTATTAATTTATTAGGTTTTAATAAGTTTGATCAATCAAAACATAAGTTTACCACATTAGCATTACACCAAACATCAAGGGTCCCAGTCTCTCTTCATGGATTTTATGATTTTATAAAACATGATTTAAAAAACATTGGGCTATGTTGTTGTCTCTACAAAAACATTTATGTTTGATAATGATGATATTTGTGCTAAAATCAATTTATTTTTAGGACATATATTATTTATGGTGATTTCACTATCATCATTGAAATCTTCCTCTTCCATGGCACTATAATCCTAAAATTCACTAATAATGTAATCAATATGAACTATAGGAATGGACGAATATACATGATAAATCACTCTCTTCCCATCGAATGTGATATCTTTTTTGGGACATATGCTAAGGCTTCAAATCTATTTTCTGCATAATGCAATTTTAATTTCTATCCAATGTTATGTACACAATGACAAAAAAAATCCTCGTCCCACATCTTTGAAATTTAATATCCTTATACTTGTATACACTCTACTCTTTAAAACTTCAATGCATTTTGAAAACAAGTCCACATAATCATACTCCCTAAATACAAGAGACATTGATGCTATAGTAAAAATAAATAAATGTGAGATCAAAATAGATATGTAAAACCTTATCTAATATAAAAACTAAACATAAATGTGCTATAAAAGAAAAAGTGTATAATAATTGTTAAATGTAATTTCGGTCTCATGTACTAAAGATCTATGTGTTTCTAAGAATAAATATGTATTGTATAAAAATAAGAATAACATTTAATAAAGGTGATATGTGAAAATAAATAACATTTAATGGAAATATGATCCTAACCTACTATCATGAAAATAATGAGACATTATCATCATTAATTATCAATAGCTATAGATAAGTTTTAAACACTTGAAGAAATTGAGTAGAAAAAACATTATTGGTAAATTGGTTGGAATTCCTCCTTGGCCCACTCAAGTTCAAATGCCAAACATTCATAATCTCTTGACCGAATTATCAGAATTCAAGATTGACTTGTGCCAACAACCTCAAAGACTATAAGTGTCATCTATAAATATGTAGTTAACCATTAAAAATGACATAAACTCATATAAAATAGTTACCTATTAAAATAATTACATTTACTTATAAGTAATAGTTGACCATCTTATTGAAAACTATCGATGTACCTATTAATCACATATATGTACACGCGCGCGCACACACACACACACACACACACACACACACACACACACACACACACACACACACACACACACACACACACACACACACACACACACACACACACACACACACACACACACACACACACACACACACACATGTTCTCTAATATTTTCTAATCTGAGGATTTTGTTAAAAATATATTTTTAAAAAGGATATCAAAGGATTTTCTTATAAATATTTATCTCAATCATTTAATATAAATATTTATCTATGGACTCATAACACTAAAAAAATCTATCCATGGAACACTAATGAATGTTTATGAATTGTCTAGAAACTAAAAACCAAAAATGTTGAAAAGGATTTCTGAAAACCTTGAAATTATTCATACTAATTATATTAACATGTTTAGGCATTATATATAAAATACATCCCAGATGATTTTAAACCTCTTATGTGTCAAACTATTAAGCTGAATCATATGCCATGAAGTCTATCTAGAAAAATAAAGAGATATCTACAATTATATTATGGTGATTATTGGCTTAGTATCCTAACCACACAGTCATAAGTCTAGTAGGAGAAATAAAAGTATCACCTCTAAGTTTACTAAGGAGCTATGTCATAGATAAATTGGATGAGAGATAAATTAACTTATAATTAATTAGGATCATAGATGAACTCTAAAAAAATAGCAAGGTGGCTATACTACATACATAACCTAAGTATCAAGATACTAGGTAGAACCATACTCCAATAATGGTTCATTTTAAAAAATATATGAATAATTTTAGATTATTAATTGATAGTATTCATAATATGGTATATTTGTGTAGAATAGGCATGCTCTAATTCTATACAGGTCCATAGGAATTTTATCAATTAAAAATCTAGTTCAACCCTCTAAAGAACAAAAGCTTGTGATAAATTCACTTTGCATTTTGCTATTGCATGTCTTAATCTCGCACTTCAAAACAAGTTTTTAAATGGGTAAAAATGATAAAAAAATATAAAATAATGTGAATTTATGCGATGATGCCACATGTCATAATATCAATCTTTAACACATTTAAAAGGTTTGAAGTGGGTAAAGGATGAAAAAAAGTTTATGACAATGCCACTCTGCATCATTCCTCACATTTACACCAATTTAAGTCATAACATGAAAATAATTTAACATTCATAAATTAAAAATATAAATTGCAAAAAATAAAAACAAATATATATATATATATATATATATATATATATATATATATATATATATATATATATATATATATATATATATCATGAAACATTTAAAACTTAAAATAAATAAATAAAACATAATTATGATATCCTAAAAAGTCATTCTTACACAAAAAATTTGATCACAATCTTATAGTCCTATCACCTACATCATTTCACTAATTTTATTTAAAAACATTCATCTAGATTTATATTATAAAAATAAAATTTAAAATAGTTTACAAAAAATTAAATATGGATAATTGGTATTCTTGTAAATGTAAGAAACATGGATTTTCTAAACTTGTTTCATAACATTATAAATTGTGAAAACCTAATCCTCTAATTAAAATATATTTTTAATTCTTTTCCCAAATTATCACCATAAGAGTGGGAGGATGACTAATTATGAATATAAAAGGGCTTATATCGGTCATTGAATCAACACCCTTCTCATAGGGATTGCACACGTATAATGAATGATGTTGTACTTCACCCTTTTTTTAATGGAGAAATCATGAAAGAGTGATTGATAATTAGGTAGAACCTTAATATTGATTGCTAATAATTCATTAATGAAATGAAGAGATTGTTGAAATGTAATATTTATTAAATGATGAAATTAATTTACCTAACACTAGCATTCTATAAATATTTTTAGTGTTGGTATAATATAATTAATTCTTATTTCATCGATAATTTTTAAATACTAATTATATGATCTTAAATGTGTATAATGACATAAAATAATAGGTTTTATTTTTGAACTTACACTAGTTAGTGAATGAGTGGGAAAGCATATGCATTAGTCATATGAATTAAAAATAACAACATAGATTCAAATATAGTACTAAAAAATATAACACAATTAATATAATTCATTAGAATTGGGTAGTCGCAGTTTATTTTCTCATTTGACCATTTACATATTCATTATTCAAGTTTTTGGTAGAATTAATACTCTCATCAATGCCTACACATATGAAATTTTTTAGCATTATGTTAAAGTACATGATTTTTATGTCATAAGCACCCAAATCCCATGTTTTGGGCACATGAAAATTTATAGTGCCATTCCTTATGTCATGTTAGTATTAGTGTCACTGAAAATAAAATTATTGTCTTAAAATTTTAATTTAAAAAAATGGTTGGAAAATTCAATGGAAAATAAATCTTAGGGACTATGATTAGATAGGTGGTAGCTATTAGTGTTCTTTTGGTGGCTTTTATTAAATTCACACAATGCAACTTTACATGATCCCCCTATGGGTCTAGGCTGCAATGAAGCCTACTATAGAGGGATTTTTTTCTTGCCCATGTGTGTAGCCATTCAAAAACAATTACATATTTCTCATAAATTGATATAACTTTATAAAACCTATTTCCCAAAATTAACATGTTATTGAGATTTGAATCATGGAATACTGGTGATGATTATTGACCCTGACAACATGAAACTCTTAAATTAAATGAATTATATCTACTTTAGTAAGCCTGAAATTCATGAATATCATAGGAGATTAGGCATATATGGTTTATCATTCCATTTAAAAATTATCATATTCATTGTGTTGAATCAAAATCTATGTAGAAGTCATACTCTTACTTATCTATTTTGACGTTCAAACTTTCTCCAAGATTTTAATAGTATTAATAAATATAATTATTTTTCCATTTGACAGAAACAAAAATAACTCATAAGATGCCATTGAATATCCATCATATTCACATGCTATGTATATGGCCTCAAGCTATAATAATATTTGTCAAGACCATCAATATTCTAAATGACATTCCATATTAAAAACTCTAAAAATTATGCTATCATCCAAATCTCAATATGGATGAACTACAAATATAGAATCATTAATGTATATTCAAAAACTTATTTTTAATTATTTTGTTTTCAAAACAATGATAAGTAAGGATTTGTGTTTCA
>JARHVA010001770.1:2447500-2475000 GCA_037957365.1 Torreya grandis
ATATAATCTCAGTCTTGATCTCTCATATTATATGTTTATGGTTCATCCCCTATGTTTTTCTAGCCCTTCTCATGCTTCCCTTTAATTGGAAAATGGTTGGTATCAGTGTGGATCATGAATGTTTTCATGTTTTCCATGATTTTATGATATTATTTGGTGTTTATAAGGGTGAGTTTCTAATCAACACCCAACATATATCTAAAATAAATAAAAATATTTAACATTTACATTCAAAGTGTTAACATTTTTTGCTCTTATAGAGATGTTTGATACTACATAGCATTGTCTAAACCACATAGTATGTATTTATATGTATGATGTTATATTTTATTTTCCTTATTTTGCCACCATATATCATTTCTATTTTATATAAATAGACATTCCCATTAATCTAAATTGTAAAATCTTATTAATAATCCTTGATTTTGTTTCATGGTATTATAATTTTAACCACCACATTATTATTTCAACAAGATGACTATTAAAAGTAAACCTACAATTGTTTAGGTAATACCTTTTCTTTTGCTAATTAATGAGGGTTATGGGGTTCCTCTATAGTTTGTTAATCGAAATCATTGACTAAAAAAAAGCCTCAAAATACCATGGAAAACAAAACCAAAACCAAAACACAAACATAAGAAATGAGCCAAAGCTGCCAATAAAAATCTAGGCCAACAAAGAACAACCCAAAACAAAATGCCCAAGAACAAAGCTATAAAAAATCCATAACCCAAAAATTAGACCCATCCTATGTAATCCAACCTTTGACCTAAAGAAATTTTTTTCCCCATCATGGTAATTGATCCTAATCACCCACATATTCAAATGCCACATCACCACTACTAGCCATACCACCCAAGATCAATTCCCTAAGATCCTTAAAAAGATTATTCATGTCCACCTCTTCTACCTCAGACACCTTGAATAGCCTACCCATTTTTCCATATAGACCAAGACAACCATTCTGGCCACCTCTCCTTATAAAACACTCCTCTCTAATATATGTATACCCAAGCTAAGGGAGTGGATGGCAACCTTTATATACCTCACATTCCACTGGTCACTATACATCACCATGTTACCAACTTGACTCCTACCAATATCATACCTTAAATTATAAACTAAGGAAAATTAGTAGCTGATGCACCAAAAAACCACCTTAAAATCATTGCTACTGAGATTTACCTATTCAAATTCTAAATATTTAGAATAGTTGATAATGACACCATAATAACCTTATAAAATTGAATGTCTAACACCAAAACAAATCCCCCTATTAGATATGGTTGATTTAGCACTTATTGAAGCCATTCTACAAACCCCAACACCATCATGTAACATTCCTCCAATTCACATAAGGTTTATATGGGAGCTATCCCTAGGTAATGATTACATTAGAACAACAATGATAGTATTATAGTTCCCAATAAGTCCTCCACAACTCTTGTCAATTATGGTCTCACCAACTTCTATACAATCTCACAAACCATCATTTTATCCTCTAGTAATATTATAAGATTACCCACAAACATCGATGAAATTTTGGATTCAACCTTTCACCAACATTATGTCTCTAATCACACCATGCCTTTGAGCTTCTTGAATTTTTCCATCACCACCCTAGACTGGATGCAAAATATCTTCTTGATCTAAGAATCATCAAATCACCCTTTGAAATCCATTTCTCGTTTGAAGCCACTCAATCGAAGAAGATGCCTATTCATGACATGATACAACATTTCATCCATCATACCACAACACACTTTCAAATCCCCTTGTTAATCTCTATCCTCAATCACCTCAAAACTTAGACAACACCTCTCAACATCTTCACACTGTAATAATTATTTTTCATTCCAATCTATGACTAAGCCTCCTACATGTGTGTGATCCATCGCATCACTAACCAAATGACATAAGTACCAAATCCTAAACCAATCCAATAAATAAACTCACCCAAGTCCAAAACTAAAATCTTCAATTTAAATTTTAATGGTCTATCTCCCCAATGAGAATTTTGGCCCAAGCCAAACATGTAGTTGATAATTATGATGTGACATGATTAGACAAAATTGGAAATGTATGCCATAGGTTAAACTAGTAATTTGGGGAATGCACATGAATATTCATGATTACATTACTTAAAGTGTCTTAATTAAAACCATGATTAATTTTAGAAAATACTACCATAATTACTTTACTATGCTAATTTGTCATTCTCTAAGTTCTCTTTGAATGGCCAACTAATTGTTATGGGTTAGGTATTGATCACTATAACTCATGATTTATCCATGTTATTGAATGTTCAAAATGAGTAGTCATGCAAAAAAAATTAAAGTGAATTATGAAAGCTTCTTTAAGAAAATAATGGTTTTAAACCTAAAACATAAAGTTGTGCACACCATATTTATTAGTACTATTTGATAAGAAAGAGATTAAAAAGGCAAATTTATATACTTAGGAATGATAGGATGACATTAGAAAAAAAGGATTGGAGGATTATTTATATGATTTCTCAACTCATCAAATCCCCTAGCTAAACTCATTATTATTCTTGATAAATCTAAACCTTTGCACATGGGAGAACAACACTCAAAAGTCAAATGGTTTTGTTATACCTGTCCAATATTATTTATAAAATCAAATACTATCCTCTATCCTTTCAAATTTAATATATTCAGTACTTGAATTTAATTTCTCTATTACCTTCCAATAGGAATTGGGAAACTAGAAAATATGAGGTTGATATGTTATGGAAAGCCAACTTAATCTCTTCCTACTTACCATGTCAATATATTTTTTGACTCTTTTGAGTGATGTCATGAAGTTATACCTTGATAATGGTTCATTCCTTTTCATGTGAGGGGCAATATCATTCCATATAATTAAAAAAAAATTGTAAGTTTCTTCAACTATTTCTATGATCAATGCCATGTACTGATTCTAGGTGTTTATTTATTATGTCCTAGTTATTCTAGGCACTTCCCTTTGTACATTAATGCAATCCAATCTACTTCCATCATATTTAGCTTGATAGCCTCCCCTCTAATCATTAATATGTATTATTTATTTTCATCATGAAAATAATATAATTCATCATTCCTTCTTTTCTCATTATCAGGATAAGCACAAAAATATCTCAGAACTACATCACTAAGTATAGGTTTGGACTCCATTCTTGGTCATGAGGAACAACATAGTTATGTATATAAGATTAAAATAATTGAATTTAATCATTATTATTGATACAATTATATATTTAAAATAAATAATGAGTCTCACTTACTAGTTTTGGCATGTCACAATAGACTCTCATGAACTAAAATTGTTAACCATTGCTCCTCAAGGTAGACAACATACAATCTTATAGGATGTATACAATTCATTAGTTACACCATTAACTAAATCATATCTTTAACATTTTTCTTAATTATATATTTTTTGAGTTGACCTCTTTGAACTTATTATTTAAATATTTTTTTCATCTCTTAATTGAGTAAATTGATATACATGATCTGCATCTTGACATCCATTTAAATGAATAATTTTTCATAACTAATATTCTGAGTTGGAGTATAAGTTCTTGAAAAATTATTTTCCATGTGTCATTTATCCCTATAATAATCTTATACTAAAGTATCAGTTGTAGGGTATTTTAAATGTCAACTCTCTAATTATCCTACCCTAACTAGTGTATCTAGCCAATTCTCCTTTTCTCAAGTTATTTATTTTATGACATAAGGGTTTCAATTTCCCATAGGGATTATACATAATTCTAATTTTATTCCTACTTGGTATTAATATGGATTTATTATTATGCCATTTATATTTATTCATCCACTAATATTTCTCATGCCACATCAGGTGAAGTACTCTAACGTTCCATCTCTCCAAAGGATGGAATCATAGAGCTAGATGAAGCATATATTCCTTCCTCAAAACCATTTGTAGTCTAAATTTAATTTTCACTAAGATATTCCTCTCTCTTGAATGATTAAAAAATATCTTTAAATAACATCATTGGATATTGGAGTGATTTTCCTTATTATTCTATACCTAATCTTTTGTGATTATCTTCAAGAAGCAAGTGGAGTTGGAATTGTTTGCTTCTTTCTAGATATTGATAAAGAAGGGGTGTATTCAACCATCTTCTTACCTCTACCCTGATATTATAAGGAAGGATTTAGTATTAAATTCCTCCTCATTCTCTCCTAAGGTCTCTCTATACTGTCTTTTACCACATGCTCTTCTTCCTTTGCAACCACTTCCTCTTCTTCAACAATAGTTCCTTGTTCCTCATCAACTACTTCCCAATTTCCTTCTTTTACTATCTTTTGTAATGTAAATAAAGTTTACCTATTTAGGTAAGATATCTGGACCTTTAAAAAATTGTGTACAATCAGTTGAATTATATAGTGAAGCGACAAATATGTTGGCTTCCCCTTCTATCACTCCTATGCTATTTTTATCAACATTTTAACTTAAATTTAGGTACATTTACCTTTATCCCATGCTTGATATGATTAAATATATTTAAATTTTATACATACAACATTAAATATCTATTGTCATAAGTTAATTAACTTACAATGTAGATGAAAACTTTTTCCCAAAGCTATGGTAATGAATAATGAAACATACATTTATGTAAGGACTCCAACTCCTCTCCATCTGCACAAAATAGTTTACTTGTTATATCAACACTAGGATTCATATGAAAAAATTCCCATGTAATAGGTATCCCAGTTACCTCTTCTACTAGATCTTTAGTGATTTCTACTTACAATACTCTAATAGTGGTTACACCATGCATCAATATATCTCAATTTAATTTCATGCAATTTAAAACCCTATGTTTAGACTGATAGTGGCTACATCATGTATGAACCTTGATGTCAACATATATTTATCAATTTCATTGTAATCTACCAATGATTATTACCTTTCCTTGATTATATTCTTGGGTGTATGTAGCATTTTTCCATGACATTCTCCACACCCATAACACTTATTTTCATAATCAAACATTTCATATAATTCAAACTCACCAAATGATCCATTGTAATCACATAAATGTGGTATTTGAGTGCTAAGAGTGATACTTGAGACAACTTGTTCCTAGATTAGCCCTATACCTATCCTAGATCCTCTTATAAAAAAAATTCAACATTTGTGTGGAGCACAAGTGTCCCTAGTAAGTTAAAACATACTCTTAGACCTTCATTCTTAGATCTTATCCCTTCATACCCAGGATCTTGCTAGCTAGACATTAGCACCACACTAAAGACATAAGAGCCATATGGCACTAGTTTCTCCAACATGGCACTAATGTCCCTTACACTAAATATATCGAAAGGATATAAGTTAAACCCTTTTAAGGTCAACCCAAGCATCTTTTATTTTCTGTATAATCTACATAAAACTATAAATACAAGAATATATCCTTCAGATGGAAAATAGATGTAAAAGACCTATTCAAACACAAAATAAGTTGAGAAAAATCAAGGTTATTAATCTATATTCTATCTTATTTATGTATACTACCATATATAAATTCCTTAAGCCTAGATTTTTTTATATTTCTAATCTTAAGTACACTAAAGGCATTCAATACCACTATCATTATAGTATGACTTGCACTTGCACCAACACTTAGGTGGGGAGAACTACATTATTATTGATCCCTCCTCAATGTATTTATCATGCCATAATTCTATGGAGGATTAAGGTTAGCATCATAAGTAATCTATTATAGGAAAAACAAATAGTTTTAGACTTTTTGCATGTAAGAACAGAACCCAAAAACACATGTATAGGTAAACCTAGAATTTAGGAGTAATCTTGCATAGAGGACATTGGTGTTATTTTTAGGACATTAGAGCCACATGGTATTACTATCTAAGTATGGAGCTACTATCTAGGAGATGATCTAACACATGGATCTAGTTGATGACACTCAAACTTATTTCTATCTCATTTTTTTAGCACTTAGATCTTCTGCATCAAGAGTTTTCCACATAAGTATTTATTTGCACATATTTATTAATATTTATAGAAATTGAAATAAAGTCAAAATATGTAATAAATTAGTATTTATTTATTGCATATTATTTCATTGATTAAGATTACTCGACCAATTAAACAAACATAGGATTTACATTAGTAAAACACAAAAAGTTTAAAACATTTGGTGAACCTAACTTACTTCCAATATTTCTTAAAATTCTAGTTTAACTTACAAAAAAGAAAAATTGCATTAAATTAGGGTTAAAAACTTATATTTTTCTACTTTTTTGGCATAACCTAGATCATTAAATCATCCACATATTAGGGTTTTGTTTATTTAAATATAACTTAAAATTTTCAAAGTAAACCTAATTCACAAAACTTTAACATTAAATTCTCTTAGGGTTTGTATCCTTGTTTTTACTATTTTCATTAGTTAGTTTATATTATTTAGATTTCATATATTATTTTTTATCATCTCTATTCCAATTTTTTAACTCTATGTCATCAAAAAAAAATATCTCTTCCATTAAGAAAAAGTCCTAAATTAGGTGGTAATCCTATATATCATATTCAGATTCTTACTATCTAAGCCTATAACATGGATAAGGGACCCATCATAACTCCATATATGCATCCTTCACACCCTCATTGTGTGGATTTCAATGATAATGTATCCAAAGATGAATAATACAATCAAAATCAATATGTTATACACATTGAAAATTGGGACACTCTCCTTTCACTTAACAATTGTGACATGATTATCAACAAATATAATATATTATAGGGATTTAGAGATAGAGTTAAATAATAACCCCTTGATCATGCACAAATCCTATAAGCCCTATTGAAAAATCAAGAATAAAATAAACAATGGTCAGTATTCATCTCCCTCAACTAATAATGTAGTTACACCTACGTCAGGGCCAACTTAGCTATCACAACCTAAAATTGTAATTCAATAACCTTAAGTGATAGCTACACCTCTTGTGGCTAGTTCCTCCACTCTAGATGTACAATCCATTCTGCACAAGATCCATACTCTATAGGCTAGGGCATTACATCTTGAGAAGGGAGCCACTAGGCCATCACACGCCTTGGATTCTAATATTCTCTTGAATACACCTTTGGAAAATCACATAGCATCAAATGCCTTTCCATATGGTTTTACGGCACCTGATCTTACATTATATGATGGAAATGGTGACCTAGAACATCATCTTAGAGATTTTTGCACAACATGTTGGCTTCTCATGAAGTTGTTTCCATGAAATTTAAAGGATTATGCCCTACATTAGTTTTATGATTTACCAAATCAATCTATCATATCATTAAGTCCTTTGGATGGCATGTTTTTAGCACACTTCTCCATCTATATTAGTGAGAAGATATCATATGACCAAGTGGAATAATTGAAATAAAAGTCTTATGAGCCTATCACAGGTTATGTCTTACGATACAAGACTATATTCGCCAAATTGACTAGCCCCATGGTAGATAGAGGGCTTCAAGACATATTTAAACAAAATATTTTGCTAGCATTACATGAAGTTATCTTGTTCAGGAAGTTTCTTGCATTCACATATTTGTGCCATAGAGTGAGAGAAAGAGATGTTAAGATTATATCAATGGGAAAACTCAAGTATACCAATGGATTAGAATAAATTGTTAAGAGTTTAAAGAAACCTCCATACAAGGTAAGGGCCACTAATAATAAGATTGATAAAAAAAAACATAGTTAAGTTAGCTTCTAAGACATCTCCTAGATTGGTTTTATCCTTTCTTCAACACCAAATCTTTACCAACCTTTTAGAGTCACAAGCATGGGCTTTACAAAAAATATTACAATTAAATGTCATATTTCTCCCTCTCATTAAAAAGGTTCATATGACATGGCTTCTTCCAAATAACTACAAATCTAATGCATTTTATGAGTATCATAACACAACATACCATACAACAAATAGATTCATAAGCCCAAAACATAAGATACAAGATTTGATTAAGGATAATATTATTGATGTGGGTACACCCACAAAGGCATTTAATGTACAACAAATTGAAGTTAACGCATTAAAGATATTCTCATGTCCATTTCCAAAACACATAATGAATTAGGTAGGGAGCATATCAGGTGTTCACTACACATATCAAGAACATCCACCACCAAATTCATACCATACTATTATAGAGGAGGAATACCCATTACACAACATTATTGGCATGTACCATAATATAGTTCCACCTAGGCCACTCATCACATTCTAATATTAGGATATTGTTGATGATGATACATATTTACATGTACTATTTATATGAGCATAGATATATCATCATCCTATTTAGAATGTTATGGTTGATAATGAGTCAAGCATTAACATGTGCACTTCAACACTTTTGTAGCATTTGAGGTACCTAGAATAGGATATATTCCCCACAGACATAGTCATTAATTATTTTATTGGTCATGTTCAGAGCTCCATTAGGTATATTGTGCTTACATTACAAGTTGGGCCAACACATGAAGTCACTTAGTTCCTAGTAGTACCCAGTACAAGTGTGTTTAACATGTTATTGGGTAGGTTATGGTTACATCATCTTTGATCCTTCCCATTTATAGTGCATAGAAGCCTACAATACATAGACACAAATCAAGTGGTCAAAGTTGAGTGTCTCCCATATAATTATCCACTAGCCATCCTAAAAGTAGTTACAATAGAGTCACCAATTACAATTCCAACACCATTACTAGATATAACATAGTTATCAGTTACATATCATAGTTCAATTCTTACTGCATATATCATAGATTTGATTCAATCCAATAGCATAGGTGAGGTATACTTATATGGTATCAACATGTATGCATACTCTCCCATGGAGACTATTATTATAGAGACCCTTGCATTAGATATATGTCACAAATTCTATAAGACCTTCCTCCATTCAATTTATGTCAAGATTAGTATTATTTGGTGTTCAAGGTTTTTAGCATAGAGTACCTATGTCACCTACAAAATATTATACTAGATGGTGTCTTATGACCCATACATTTCATAAGGCATCACAGTGAGTACTGAATATTCATAGCCCCACTACATAGGCAAATACATACGTAAATTATTCACTACAGTAGATTAGGGGATCATATTTTCCATTTCACACAACATGCACGATCATAGTTCCCTATTTGACATAGGTCATAGTGATAGTGAGTATCCCATGAGACTCAATCCTTAGTATGGTTCTTACCCACTTGTACACACTTTATTCTCTCTTGCTCCTTATATATAGTTTATTTTCATTTGCTTGTACATAGCTTATATCTAAAAAATAAAAAATAATATAATATGATAAAACATAAAAGCATTCAAATAATTACTCCAAAAACACAAAACTTACAAATAATATGCATTCATATGTTTACAATTCTTATACTTATTAGACACTAGATATGCTAGTTATCTTAGTACAATCAATTTTATCATACATATATGATTCACTTGTTCTCATTGAGTGTTTTTAAGTTGCTTATAAGAATCAGGTCCATTATATTGATCTAAAATTTCTATAATATAGTCATTGAGGGTATATATACCAATTTAGGTTTATTAATTTGATACATCCACCCACTTGGGGGCATCTCATACATAGTTTCTATTACCAGGTTCTATTCTTACATTACTTAAATTTTAGTTTTTGAATGGATATATCTTGATATTGATCATTGCTAGTCATACTCAAATTTTTTACTGAATATCACTAATTTAGACTCAAGATATGTATATCCTTGCTCTTACATAGATTTATACTACATTCATGCATGCTTTCATTTCAAGATTTCCTAGTTTAGACTTGATTGTATTTATATGATCCTATTCGAGGGCATTTGAATATGCCATTATTCTTTGGATCTATGCCACTTGTATTTATGTATTATTTGGACATGTGCCCATGTCCCTTGGGTATGTTTTGTTGATTGTGTATACATATATTTAAACATATTCTATGTGGCTCTAATTCAACTTGCTTGTTACTTACACATGTGGACATTTGAACATGTCCTTGTATGTCTTCTTTCTCATATTTAGTGACAAGTTTCCATGCCCCATGTATTATGTCCCCTTGGCCTATTTTTTCATACCTCATGTTTTTTGTATTTATTCTTTCTTTTTATGCATCATGGACATGACCTTTGTCTTTATACTAGTTTTTGATGCCCTGAGTGACCTCATGCATCTACCCTTGCTACTTGGGTGTCATGATGAACAACATGCCCTATACCCAAATGTAGCTAATCAGAATTGATGTTATACATATTTATTAGATATATCTTAACACCCTTATGGAATTCTAGACATGACATACATTTTACATTACATATTTATGCTTAGATTATCTTACATTTGGATGTTATGTTTGAACATTAAATTGGATTATCACATAGTTATCATATATTCTATGACTAATACACCTTTTTTATAGATATTTATTTTAAATATAATTCTTTCATAGGATCAAAAAATAATCTCAAAAGAGGGGACATTCATAGTGGTTTATCACAAAGATTAGGCTCCTACAATGCATTCATAGAACATTTTTCAACACACAAGCTCAGTATCAAAAAACTAGATAAAAGTAAAACAAAAAAAAGAAATGGAATTAAAAATCATTACAATGAATTAGATTTTAGAGCAGATAAACATTAGCACCTAGATAAGGACATTCGCACTACATGGTGATATTGTACAAGACATGGTGATAATATATATTATCTCCAATTTTAGGGAAGTTCAGATTAGTTAAAATAATACACTAGGTATAGGACATATTTGTACATATAAATCTTTAGGTTTAATATTTATGCTCAAATTTTACACATATTTGTACTATTTTTACTCATATTCATATTAGTTTCTCAAATTTGGGGCATCATGCATGGCATGATCATTCCCACATTTAGAAAATACTCATATACATTTATTATAACTCAGTCCATAATAAATATACTCATATATCAGATTGGTGGCTTACACACAAAAAATTGTTTCCATAAGCTTATTTATACATAGGTTGATTAGATGGAATGGTAAACTCCATGTCATTATTTATGTTATATACACTTAACATCATATTCTATGTTGTCACTAGTTTAATACCTTACTCCATATATAGTGGTTTGCATTCCATAGTGGCCTAGAGCTACCTAATATACCTGAATGGCCTCAATGTTGACATACATAGTTAGATAAACCTAATTAGATATTTTAAAAAAAATTGTGAAATTTAGTTCTAGATGCATCTACTACACATGGGTGGTCAATGATCGAGTCATAGCCTACTTGAGTTATTAATCCACCCACATGAGAGGCTTAGACACAATACCAATCTAATATAAGATATACACAAGTCATGATCCACCAAGTAGGGGTGGGTAATGATGGATTCAAAATTGGATTGAGTTCTTGATCCAACTACAAATGAATATTGAGGACGATATAAGTTCAGTCTACGAAATTCAATGATTTGGTCACTATATACATGCACATACACTGGTGATCAATAGGTTCATGTATTATTTCATGTACCTAACTAGGTATATACTTTCATTTCCTCTTTCCCATCTCTTTAATATATTTTATTCTGTTACTTCTTTATTCAACATAGTATTTTACTTTTGATATCTCTTAAGGACCGATTTATGAATGTTTAATTTTAGGTCATGCTTTGGATCATGCTTCACATATGTAGACCTAGATTGACATACTTAGACTCAACTTCATGGGTTTCACTTCCTAGGTATGTCTAGGTATGCTTCTTTTTTCCTTTATACTAGTAATTTCACTTTGTTGCATTTCTAGCATAAGGGGGTATGTAATTGCCTAAATTTTTTATTTAAGTTCTAAGAGTGATACTTGAGACAAATTATTCTTAGCCTATCCTTAGATATATCCTAGAGCCTTTTATCACACTTTTCCATCCTTTATGTGGACCACAATCATCCCTAGTTAGCTAAAACATAATCTTATACCTTCATTCCCAGATCCTAGCCCTTTGTGCCTAGTAGCCTACTAGTTGGACATTAGTCCACACTAAGGAAACTAGAGCCACATGGAACTAGTGTCCCTCACATGACACTAATTTCCCTTGTAATAACTTTCCCAAATAGATATAACTAAAACCCTCCTAAGGTCAGCCTAAGCAACAATTATTGTTCACACAAGCTATATAACATTATAAATACATGACTTTTATACCTCTATCCATGAAATGGAAAATAGATGTAAAATACCTATTCAAACTTGAAAATTTTTGAACAAACTAAAGGTTATTAATCCATATTCATCCCTAATTATGCATAATACCATATACAACTTCCCTAAGCATAGATTTATTAGATTTCCAATCTCAAGCACACTTAAGGTGTTTAAGGCCACTATCATTCTAGAACCACTTACACTCACACCAACACTTAGGTGGGGATAAATACATTGGTCTTGACATATCCTCAAAGTATTTATCATGCCCTAATTGTAAGGAGGATTAGGGTTATCATCATAAATTAGTTATTACATGCACAATATAGAGTAACAAACTTTGTGCACACAAGAACAAAACCTAATAATTCAAGTGAATGTGTAACTAGAATTTAGGAATAGTCCTACACAAAGGATACTAGTGCCATTTTTAGGACACTAAATCCACATGGTGATACTATCCAATAGAGGATATAACATAGGGATCTAGTTGAAAACACTTAGACCTATTCCTATCTCATTTTTTAGTACTTAGATATTTCATTTCATGTTTTTTCCATATAAGTCTTTATTTACACATTTTTATTAATATTTTTAGAAATTCAAAGCAAGTCAAAATTTGTAAAAAATAAATGGTTATTTATTGCATATTATTTCACTAATTTATACTACTTATCCCTTTAATCAAACATAGGATTTACATTAGTAAAACCCTAAAAGGTTAAAACATCTGTCATTACTCCTCGAATGATAGACCAAGAATGTCTCTTGACATGTAGGATGGAGACATTTATTATTTAGTATTTAAATTTTTATAGATAAATATGATGTTATAGGATTATCCATAATTTAAAAATTATGCCATGGGTTAAACCCATAATTGTATTGAGAATGCACATGAATATGCATGATTAAATTATAAAAAATATCTTATTTTACTAAAAATATATTATTAATATACTAGACATGTGTAGAATAGGCATAATATTATTTTCATATTTAGAATGGGCACCTACCCATTTTACACAAGATAATAACATTATCAATTAATAATCCAATAATATTGGCTTGTGTAAAATTGCCTTATGCACTTTATACACAAGATAGGATTATTGGATTATTAATTGATAATATTCTTAATATTACCAAAACTATGTAGAATGGTACATATTATGAACACTTCTTTTTCAATGCTCATAATATTGTTAGATTATGTACAACATGCCCACTCTCATCACCAATTAAAAATCTAATACTCTTAATTTGTGTATAATGGGCACCCACCCATTCTACTCATTCAATAACAACATTATCAATTAGTAAATCAAATAATCTTCATTTGTCTAGAATATACATGTACATTCTACACAAGTAGAAATATTGGATTATTAATTGATAATGTTATTAATATACTAGACCTATGTAGAATGCGGCATAATATGAGCAATTTTTGCTCAATGCTCATAATATTTTTGAATTATGTATAATGAACACGTGCCCATTTTAAAAAAGATAAAAACTTCATTGATGTGACCAACATGTTCCTTTTTTTAGAATAAAAGGTGACCCCTACATCACAATAAATTAAAATTTTATCGACACTTTATCGAGCCTAATCCAATCCTTCAGATTTTCTATATCTATGATAATAGCTATTTTATTCATATTTAAATATCTTTTACATATATTTGTGTTCAAAATAATCAATCCCATTGTATTCCTTGAATTTTTTATACTTAGTTTATTCTAGAGTGCTAACTATTTAATGAATACATTTCTTATATAGGATTTTCTTAGAGTCTTAATCTTAGATTCCAAAACTAACACTCTCATGGGAGGTGTCAAATATGTCAAATCTCTAGGATGCCCCTATCAAAGGAGAAATATCTACATGCCTCCTGACACCTAAGGTGTTAATTTTGTCAAATATCCTAAGGCCTGATCAAACGATAAAGATCGACATGTATCCTAACATCTAATGGCATAATGTTGTTGAAGATCCATGAGACTTGGTTGAGTAAAATAATACATGTGTACTTCTATACACCTATGTGTAAATATGTCTGTAAACATCCTTAATCAGTTAGAAAAGGGTACAGCTCAAACCCCCAACCTAATCTTCGAGTGACACAATTACATTATACACTTTGAATTAATGGATATTATGACCCAACAGCTGGAGGAGTCCCATTGCCACCAATTGATAGTAATGGGGATCATTTATGAAATTTAAAACTAATGATAAATTAATAAATGAATAATTTAGGATTATGCCATCATCTCAATTTATTTCATGCAATGTGAGCCCACCTAATCCATTATTATAAAAAATATCATAGATCCCTATAAGGTTAAATCAAGATCAGATTTACCATTATTCATCTTATTCACACTCAAATCATTATGAACTCTTTTACTTGATTTCCCTCTAGAGACTAAAATAATCCCTTGCAACATTCTATACATAAAGAAGAGAAAATTTAGAAATGAGTGCCTCAACTTCAAACCTAAAACTAGAGAAAGAGTCACGGGACACATAATTTTATAGGGAATCATGAGATACAATTATTAAAATGAGGTATTCAAAACCATTAAAGAAATATAATATCCTAATAATGATGATGAACTAAAAGATGACAATGTGGAGTTCATGAATGACATGATATCCATCAAATTCTTAGGCCTATACAAATCCACCACCAATCCATAATTTTTTTCCATTTTGTAACATGTTGAGACCTCAAATTTTATGAAAAACATATTCCATTCACCCAACACCAACCTCCAAATTGTATAAATCTATAGTGATACCTTAAAATAATATTACAAATGCCCCGAGTTTGACATCTAGTATAACATTGAGGTTGATGTTATATAACTAAGCACCCATGACATATACAAGGTCCTTTGGGACTAGACCAAAAACATAGACCACTGGGTTAAAAAATACAAATCCAACCAATAAAATATTATTATGTTACAATAATGAATGCACATCAACATGGTGTTTCTCAATTGTCTTTATGGGGTGTGTAATATCATGCATGTCAACAAAATTTATGTCCCATTTCTCTTCATAATTATCAAGAGGGAGTAGGTCCCCACTCTTAGGGAAATTATCACCTTCAACATTACACAACATGTTAAAAATGGTGGTGTTGACCATTTTTTGCCCAATAGGCCAAAAATCAGTCCCCTTTTGTCCTTGCTATTTTAGGCCATTTCATTTTCCAATTTTGCATGAGTCTGTTCATTTTTACGGACTCTAAAAAATTTCTACAAACTCTATAGGTCTAAATCTATAGACTCTACAGGTCTAAATCTATGGACTCTAAAAGTTTTGGATTTTTATAGACTCAACAAGTTAGTCCTTTGGCACATGAAGGATCATTTCAGAGAGTTATGGGTTTTACAAGGCTTCTTCGGGCTCCTGTCTGAAGAAAATCATGAACAAAGTTGGCATGGTTGAACCATTAAACCAATTCAATGCTTTGGTTCAACGCTTAGTTCAATCGCTTGGTTCATCACCTAGTTCAATGCCTTGGTTCAATCAGCCTTAGTTCATTGAACCAGTTTAATGACAAGTTCATTGGCAAAGTTCATGGCCTTGGTTCAGCAGTTAAAGTTCAATGCTTGGTTCAATTGATTCAAGTTCAACACAAGGTTCATCGGCCTTGGCTCACTCAGTCAGTTCAAGTGGCTTCCATTTTAATCGATCTTAGTTTAAATGCAAGGTTCATTGCTTGGTTCAATTCAATTGGTTCAACTCTTTGGTTCAATCACTTCGGTTCAATGGACAGTTCAACAAAGGGATTCAACGAATAGTTTAGAGGGGCTCAGCACACATCATTAAACCATTGAACTGATTGAACCATTGAACCAATTTTGGTTCAACGGCTTGGTTCAAGGGTGTGTCCCAAAGCCGAGGGTCCAAAAATCCCTTACAGAGGGTAGTTCAAGATTCAAAAGCCCTTGTGGAGGGTAGAGAATGTTTCAAAGGGCAGCCGAAGGGATTTAAGGGTAAAACACTTAAGCGATAGGCCAAATTCTTTCAGACTTTTTGTCTAAAGGAATTCTTTTGAACAAAAAGCCCAAAGGAATTCAGGGAAAGGCCACCAGCGTAGGGAAGTCAAAGAGCCCGAAGAAAAGGACAAAGAGCGGCCAATTCTTGTGGACTTTTTATCCATGGGAAAAAGCCTGAAATAAAATTCATGAAGCAGAAAAGGGACCAAAACAAAAGACCTAATGAATTTTGCCAAGGATGATGATGACCTAAAAGCTCTCAAATTTAAGAAAATGAACTAGCCATTGGGTGATGGCTGTGTGAATGTCAAATTTAACACAATGAAATATCCATTTGTTTTTGAACTATTTGAGTGCCAAGCATGAAAGGAGACTGAGGAACACAGTGACCCACCAGAAGATCACCCCTGAGGGCTAAAAGAGTAGGAAGAAGACAAGAAGTAGAAAAGGATAAAGTAGGAGGTGAGTTATTGCCAGATGAGTGGCATGACCTATTTTCTCTAGCTGGCATTGATGAGGGGACAAACTGTAGTCTATTTGTAGAAAATAGGCATGGCCATATTCTTGCATTAATGTTTGAATGCCAAAGTCAATTTTGGTGATTGTATATTATGATTCCAGTAGGCCTTTTCTGAAGAATGACATTAGTAACAGTGGTTTCCTCTTCCCAAGATTTAGAATGCACATGGGCCACTCGCAGAAAAGGGCACCAAAATCTCTCCTAAGAAGCACCAAGTTCTCTTCCTCTTTCTATATATTGTAAACTTCTCTTTTGAGAATAAATCGACCCTCAACTTTAAGGCAAACTCTACCCAAAAATCTCTTAGGCTTGTAAGGCAGAGCTACCAAATTTTTACCTTGAATCAAAACTTAGCTATTTTTACCTCCATTCTAAGTTTTGCACCTTTAGTATGTGTCTATGCCTTGATTCTATATTAAGTCATTTTCTTAATGCTTTTGCAGAATGATTTCAACATGTCTGGTGCATTTTTGTGAGTTTCCTTTTATAGGTCTATCAGAAGTGTCCCTAGAGGAGTATAGGTGAAGTGGATAGGTTGTTGCAGTGTGTCTCAAAATGCTTCTAGTAATTATTTCCTCCCTGTATCTCCATGGACCCTTGACCCACTGATGCAAAAGGTTTTCTCACTTTAGATGAAGTGTATAGGCACTCTTTTTTGGTGAACAGTGTATGTTCAGGCTAGGTGGGTCACATTTATGGTGTATCACCTTTTAATTTTTTAGGCTTAGGTTCTATTTTTAGCATATCTCTCTCCCTTTTCATCCCCCCTTTTTTCATTTTGTTTGTTAGCAGTAGGAGAAACTAGGGACTAAATGATACATTAGAGGGAGCTAGCCCGTATCTAGAGACTCTCCACTCTAGCTTCACCAGTCCCATAGGTGAGAGGGGAGTTTCCATTGTTGTGTGAAGAAGGTAGGATCTCGGCCTCCTACCAAGGGTGCAATCTTCTGTGTCAACAGATGGGATGGAGGGAAATTTTATATGATGTCATATCTAGTCAACACCACCTATTCCACTATGTATTTTCATAGTACAACCTTCCCTCCATGTGTATCAAGAGGATCAATGTTGCATGTGATTTTTGATAAGATCTAAATGCATCACTATTGACACCACATATGGGACATATATGAGGATTTATAACCATAATGTGATCCATCACCAAATGCAAAGCTAATGCTTAGGGTCTCTAAGGAAATGTGAGCTACAATTATTGACATTGGTTCCTACCCATACTACAAAGACCATATTATGATCATGGTGGAGGGAATCTTAGAGGATCCTCTCAATCTACCCTACATTTTTCCATATCACCTCACTAAGTATGAGATCACTTACTAGATGGAAAATGCTATTATAGGTCTCTACCATGCTAAGAGGTAAAAAACCTACCCATCATCCCATGTGGTCATTAGACACCATGAGTATATTAATTTATTCATTCCTGAAGTTGTTTCCCTCCACAAAAAATCATAAAACATGGAGAAGAATAATAATAGGCAATAGGATCTCCATGGGAGGGTAAAATCTCATGTGAAGTATTATTGGGTTTCCCTCAACACTACATATCACCATGATGGCCATCCCAACATTGTGACCAACCTCAACCCTACAAATGACATAAAGGTGTTTTTGAATCTCAAACTAATGCATTACCATAAATTGAAAATATATCCTAATCTAATGTTAGAAGAGTAACCTACTCATCCAAATATTACTAGCCCACAACATCCAATTGAGGTCTTAAAAAACAATAAAAAACTATCTTAGTTAATCTTGTTAGGGATCCCTATACCTAAAATTCCCTTAAATTCAGCATCTAATTCACCTATGGTAACCTCTAAGGTAAGCTAGTCCTAAAATACTAGTTCCCTTAATTTTAAAATTAGTTATAGGTCACAAGAGAGCCCGCCTCAAATTCAGTCTATGGCATCCTCATAGGTGTATAACCCTAATTATATAATTTTCAATCAACCCCTTGTTGTTACTCTTAGATTTTTTTTCCCAAATGTGTATTACCCTTATTGTATCTCCTTCTAGGATAAGTGTCACAACTACACAAGTTCCCTTTGATCTACTAGTTTTAGTGGTATTCAGTGTTTCACATTCCATAGCCTAAATATAGCCTCCCACTTTTATGAGTCATCTTTTACTGACCCCTGTAAGTGCCTAGGTTCCCCTTGGTCCTCTAGCCTTAACAATATTTGGTGATATGATCTTTGTAGTTCCTCAAAACTTTCATACTATCCCATATTTTCTTATTACGACTACATCAACTTGGCCAACCCCATAAAATTTTCTTTGGTTAGTATTACAAGTTGGTGTATGCTTAATAAGTTCCTTAATTCATGTTTCCCCTATATTTATAATTACCTCGACAACCTCAAAAACTACAATATCCCTAATATCCTCTACTCCTACATATCCATCACAGTGATTCCAATAGTGATTACATTGTATCAATAATGTTCATTCATGGCATTCCCTTAGAGTTCAATAATGTTTCAAGTGAGATCTAGGTGGAATTCCTTTAAGTGGCCAAGCTTGATTGCACCTTAACCACCTCTATAGCCTCAAGTTTCACTTGTATCACCCTCTTGAACATCTCTATCTATTATTATAGGTTTCTTAGGAATTTGTTTCAATCAACTAATTTTAGAATTTGAATTAAATAATCAACTCCAACAAGTAATTGGGCCCCAGGTAGTCATGACCCAAGATCCATTGAGGTCTTATTTACTCCATTTGGATTCCCATTTGGTAGCTCCTCTCTTTTCACCCATGCTTCCCCCTAAATATTTAATCCCATTTCATGTTCCGCTACATTATTTCATCCTCCTCCCATGTCTCCACATTCCACTTCACCCACCACCACCCCTGCTACTGCATCCTCTTCTAATTTGGGAACATTAGATAGGAAACATTTTGTGGACCCTATTGAAGCTTCATGTATATAAAGGATTGAAATTATATATCATGGGGAACCAAATATCAAGATAATTTCAATAGGGACCTAATTAGAATGAAGAGCGTGATGACACATACCCTCACATATGACATAAACCCTATGTTTATTGAATAAAGCATGACCTATTCTCTCTCATAAAGAAGAAGAATGGTGAAAGGGAATAAAATATTGTAGAGGACTTGGTCTTAGTGATCAAGGCCACCAGTGAGATCCATTAAAAGTTAATAGAGGATCTCCTGGACCATGTGAAATCACTAGAGTCCCAAGTGAGAAGCTCATTCCATGTTGGTTTAATTATTAAAGTGGAAGGTGACATCGTAAATTTGTTCCCATCCCTTGAGAAGGTGACTGAATCTCTTTCTAAGAATATTTTGCTCCTCCAAAGAGCATAAAGATATCTAGATAAAATCATTAGAGTGGATAACAACTGTAAGAAGATAGAAGTATTCACCAATAAAGGGATGTTCTTTGAGTTTAGACTCATGCCTCTCACAAATTTTAACTTCTAATAGACATTCATGGAGACTATGAGGACCTTTATTAAGGATTGTCTTAGGGATGTCATAGGTTACCATTGACCCCTTGGAAAAAAAATCCTTACATACTTCAAGGACGTTAACATCACATTCCTATTACATTTAGATGGTATCTTGCTTAGCCTTGGAAAATTTGGTTTTCACATAGATAAATTCAAGGTATAAATGAAGAGAAAGGTGGAAAATTCCAATAAATAATGAGTCCAAGATATCATAGAGATATCCACATAATAAACCATGAGTATCACCTAGGCTAATGAGGTGAAATTTTAATTATAATCCCCTCTCAAAGTTAATGAAGAGTTTCTGATATAGGTAGAAGTGCTCTTCTAAGATCCACTTATCAATTTTCAAAAGATGGATCAGGAGGGAATCTCATCGCATAAACATTGACATCTAAACAAGATGCAACTAAAAAACCAGGAATTCATCCCCCACCAAGATCAACCTAAATATTATTGTGATCCTAACCAGAGAATGTGTTGTTAACAACTTGGGATTGGAGTGGGACCTAGTTTTATTTTTATGTAGATCCCATCTCATTTTATATACTATATTATGTTGTGCAATTCTTTGTTATGGTTGATAATTTTTTAAAAAGAACACTAGAAAGATTAATACATATTTTTGTTTTCATCTCATTGTGCTTTATTTTCATGAGCGCCTTCCAACTTTATGTGGTATAATATGTGATATTAATTTTATGATATAGATTAAATGTTTTTATACAATTATTGTGATAGTTAGGATGGGAAATAAATTATTCTAATTATGTTTTTTTCTCCATCCATCTCATTTACATCTATGTATAATGAGGCATAACGTGAGAATATTTTTCTCAATGCTCATAATATTTTTTGATTTTTTTTATAATGGGCACATGCCCATTTTGAAAAAGATAATAATGTCATCATCAATTAATAATACAATAGTCTTAATCAATTATAATATGATGAATTATTTCACAATGCTCAAAATGTAAAAAGGTCACATGCTCATTTTGAAAAAGATAAGACTGCCAATCAACATTTATGAATCCAGTAGTCTTCACTTGTGTATAATGGTAACATGACCATTATAAAAATTATATAATAATATTATTTACTAATAAATTTAATAGTATTCACTTATGTAAAATTTTCATGTGCCCATTCTACAAAAAATAAAATTATTATATTATTAATTGATAATGTTCTTAGTATACTATACCTGTGTAGAATGTGGAATAATATGATAAATTATTTTTCAATGCTCATAATATTATTATATTATGAATAATGCGTATATGCATGTTTAAAAAATAATAATAAGAATGTCATAATTAATTAAAAATTGAGTAGTCTTAATTTGTGTAGAATGGGCACATGCCCATTGTACACATTAGTTAACAATGTTATCAACCATGAAATCTAATAGTCTTCACTTTTGTTGAATTATAATGTTTTCATTATAAACCAAATATAAATATTGAGTCGTTAATTGATAATGTTTTTATTATACTATACATATGTAGAATGGGGCATAATATGGAAAATTCCCATTAAATGCTGATAAAATAGGTTGTTTATGTAAAATGGGAACATACCCATTTTGAAAAGGATAATAATGTCATCATCAATTAAAATTCAAATATTTTTAATTTTTAGAGTGGTCATATTCCCATTACTCACATCATAATACTATTGGATTCTTAATTGATGATGTTCTTATTTTCTTTTTATAAATTTGTGTATGTGCCCTTTCTACATTATCAAGGTAAGTCTAACGTTATCACTTACTAATCCAATATTCTTGACTTGTGTGTAAGGATTACATGCCCAATATAAAAAATATATAAATCTTAGATTCTTAATTAGTAATATTCTTATTATACTATTAATACATTAGTATAATTGGTAATAACATGATCACTTCTTTCTCTATGTTCATATTATAGTTAATATATTATATAGAATGGGCATACTAGACTATTATTAATAGTCTAAAATTAATAATGTTGACTCATGGGAACATGACTATTCTACATGTCCATTATTCACCTATTAAGCCTATTGGATTATTAATTGATAATATTAAAAATATATTACAAGACCTATGTATATTATGGAATTGTGTTCATTCTAAGCATGCTTAAAAGACTTTTATAAATTATGAATTAAAAATTTTAAGTTATGTATAATATAGGCATATTGTTATTAATAATTAATTATTTTTCTAGAAATAAATACAAACCACTCAATGTAAGTTATGAGTGCACATTTAAAGAGGAATAAGTGTTATTGTTAAAAATCAAATTTATCTACCATAACTATTTTTTCATAAAAAAAAACTTTATATATACACAAGAATTGGAGGTTGAAAGAAAATTAAATTTATCACAAAAGGTATAATACATAATATTTCATATTAATTATTTAACAAATTAATATTTGATTTTTTAGAGGAGGAAAAAATAATTATTAAGTATAAAAATAATTACTTTTTGATATCTTTTTATGCAATTGAACAATTCAATACAAATAAAGTCAAGATGGTACCAAATACAATTAAATCTTGGGAAGCAATCTATAAGGAGATTACATAATGACTCATTAACATCTATTATTAAGCATTTTTTGCATAAAAACTACATTTGTAGATAGATAAGTGTCAAGCCAGACTTGGAAAATAAATCTAAAAGTGAGTAAAGGATCTACAAGATGATTACAAAAGGACCAACTTCTGATTATTATCTTTGAGAAAAAATACATTTGTAGAAATCTTAGTAAGTATACATCTACAAGGAGATTAAAAAATAATATTACAAAGACTTTACACATGTATTTATCACTTTTAGTTTCTATGTTAATGTTGCACTTAGTTTAAATTATTAAAAGTAAATCAATGTTTAAGTGTATTTAATTACAATTAACATTTGATTTTAAACTAAGTATGAAATTTATGTCTTATATATATGAAATAATATATAAGGAATTTCCAAATAATAAGGAGTGGATATATGTCAAAAATTTAAAACCTTGTTATAGATGTTATTTTTGATCTCTATGGTAACATAATTTGATGACCTATATTTTATTTTTTTATTGCCAACTGAATAAAAAAATGATGTTACATTTCTTATTATCTTTGTGGTTTCACTATTATATTATTCCTATGTCATTTAGTGCATTTTCTCTAGGGTCTCAGATTTATAATGGTATCCCTTAAACCTGACTATCTCTATATGTTTATAGTGTCGAAAGGCTCTCGTATGGATGTTGGTATCCATAAAACTTGACTGGATCTATTTGTGTGTAGTGTCAATGATAATATGCTCTCATTAAATGTGTTAAATTGCTAACATTTTTATAGCTTTGCCTCCTTTTCTATTTATAATATCCTTTAATTTCTTACTTGAGAACAAACTAAGGAAAGAAACTTGATTAAATTAATAATTAAAAATTTATAATGCATCTACCTACAAACAAATGCCACCCAAAAATTGAGAGTATAAATTTAAAATTTTGAAAAATACTTGATGCATTAACTACCATTCTAATTAATGAATTAATAAACACCCCACCATAAACTAATGGAATAAGTCATGATTTGACAATATTAAGCATATGAAATATAACAATGTTTGTATTAGATTTATGGTATTCTAATCATATCATTATATTTTATGAATATAACACCATTTGATAATTATACTTATTTGAGATGTGTTATAGATTGTTTTAATATCTGGTGTACTACTTGTATAAAATATATTCAAATATGCATAAATTCCTTAAATATTATATTATTTTAATAAAATATATTTCAATGTCAACACTTAATAAAATAAATAAAAATGATATGACTATAAATGAAATTAATATTGATAATTATTTTGACACATACCTTTAGTATATTAATTAAATATTAATAATATTATTAGTAATTAACCATTATATTTTGATAAAATATGGCAATGTGAAATATTATAAGGTATTGTAAACAAAACTGAACCATTAGGGAAAGTACGATTCAAATTACATCTTAATTCGAAACTTATAAATAAAGCAAGCATGATTTTCATTGAATAATGTCATAATTTAAAAAATATGGTGATATGAATGAACTATCTTATCCTTGATTGTGGTAACATTTTAACTTTTGTTAAACATTGCTTCCCTCTGTGTGTGTGTGTGTGTTTCTTTTTCTTTCTTTCTTTTTTCTTTTTTGTATGTGTGTGTGTCTATATATATATATATATATATATATATATATATATATATATATATATATATATATATATATATATATATATATAAAGTAATAATAATAATTATTATTATTATTTAATAAGTGTAAAGTGGAAAATAAATTTTGGTAATACATGTAAGAACCAACTAAACATTAAATTTTATTTTGAATTACCTTTTAAATAAGAATAAAATAAATAGTTGTTTACAATTATATACATATAAAATTAATATTTTATTTTATTGAATTAAATAATAATAATATAAGAATATTCATCTTATCTTATCCATGATGCATAAACCAAACTTTAGGAGACAATAACTTTTAATTTGTAACTATGTTTGAGCTCTTATTTACACTAGAACAACCATATCAGAAAGTGTAATTCATCCATAACTTTTTCTATCAAGTTAAGGATATTATTAAAAAATTTAAGAGTCCATAAATTACAATATAATCATGTGAAACTATATTTTACTATATGTTTTTGGTATTTTTCCATTTTTATAAATAGGAATTTTTGTGACTAGACATGAACTTGAGTTGAATTTTGTCCATTTTGTTAATTTTAGTGTTCAAAATATTAGTGGAGTTTTTTGTTCCCATTTGAGCTTACATGAAAAAATAATAAAAATAACAATTTAAAAATTACTAGAATATGAGAGTTATCAAAAATAGTAATTTTAAAAAAAATTATGTGTGGGTCAGTTAGCTTTAGGTAGATTTTGGTTTATTTAGCTTATTTAATTATGCATGTCAACTCTAATTTCAATTTGATATTTATTTAGATAATCTTATGTAATTTTTAATGAATTAAATGATAATTAGTAGAGAAGATTATTTTTCATATAATTTCTAAGTTTTATGCATGTGTATATTTTGTTTAACTAGTCAATGAATTCATCATATGGTATTAGAGGAAGTTTAAATCTTAGAGGTAATATCTTTGTGAATTTGAATGGGTTTTTGATTTTTTTTATTTTTTTTTAATATTATTTTATTGAATAACATGTGTAATATATGGTGAGAGGACAAGGATGAGGAATAATTACTCAGATGAACACGACTATGGAAGAGGTGTAGAGGTAAGTGGAAAAATAAATGACAATTATTGTAAATAAAAGACAAAGGTGAGCAAAATATGAAACATGGGAATACATAGATCATGGAGATGAAATTTAACAATAAAAGGAATGATATCAAACACCATTAATATAAAAGAGGATGGTTTGGGCTTTTGGGGAAGGAACAAAGGAAGCAATGTTGACATTATAGATTATGGAGGCAATTTAAAACCATAAGGGTTGATATATTAGATGAACAAAATGGATACATTTTTAAATGGAAATATCTAAGATGAGATAATAAATTAAAATTTTCATGCATGAAATTGAAGTATCATGTAATGATCTTGTGGGATCATGTGTAGAAAGAGACACAAAGAAAGGGTAAAGAGAAGATCAACACATGGAACAAGATGGAGAATAAGATGATGGATAAATTTATTCTTATGTATTATGCACAAACTTTATACATAAGATTCCATAATTTAAGGCAAAATTTTCATATTATAGATGAGTATATAGATGATTTTTACATGTTTTCCATACGAGTGGAGCATGATGAGACAAAGGAATAGATGGCCTTAATATATGTAAATGGATTTAAGTTTTGTCTTCAATATGAATTGAGAGTGCATATAATACTTAGCATAAAATAAGCTTATCAATTAGCTTTGAATATAGAATTAAAAAAATAGACTTACTTTTAGAAGAATAACCTGGCCAAGAAGAGGAAAATACCCTCTAGTGAGGGAACAAGGTGGGTTCAATACCTGGGTTTAATCCCACTAGAGGGGAATCACCACTTATTCTATAAAATCAAAAATATAATAGACAATGGTTTCAATATTAACAAGGAGGAAGAATATTTGAATGAGGATAATGATATGGTGGTTATAGAGGGTAGTTTCCAAATCAAAACATGTCTTATGTTTGTCATAAATATGGAGAAGGACATATTACGTTTGAGTGTTAAAACTATAATTAATAAGAAATTAGTCAAGAGGACTCCCCAATAGTGAATTTAGTAGTCTCTAGGATAGATAAATAAAATACTAAAGTTGCAATAATAGACATTGGATAAAATCTCAAGATGAGGAGAATATTAATTAATCCAAGGAAGGAACATGTGTATAATAAGGAAGATTGTGGTGCATAGATTCTTAAAAATATTTTATAATCAAGGTGTACTTCATGATGTAAGATATGTAAAGTAATTATATATGGTGGTAGTTTTAAAAATACGGTTTCTGAAAAAATGGTAAATAAACTAGGTTTGCAATGTGAAAAACATCCTTATCCTTATCATTTTTCATGGATTAATAAAGAAAATGAATTTATATTAGATAAAATGTGATGAATCAATTTTTATATATAAAAAATCTATATGGATGAAATAAGGTGTGATGTTGTACTCATGGATGTATACCGTTTGTTATTAGGAATGCCATGGAAATAAAATAGAGACCTAATTCATGTGACAGCAAGGAACACATATAATTTTTGGAAATATGGTACAAGTGTATTTTTATTATGTCTTAAATAATAAGTGTATATTTAATGAATGTTATCCACATTTAGTACTAGGGATGACTTATATGAGTGGATGATGATGCCATTAAATTTATCTAATGCACCCAACAAATTTATGAGGGTGATGAACATAGTTCTATGAGATTACATTATAAGTTTATGGTGGTTTATTTTTAATATATTTTTATATTCGATAGGAGTAAAGAAGATCACTTAAGACCTTTTAGAATAGTATTAGTGTTTTTAATAAAGGATAAGATCTATAAAAATATAAAGAAGTGTAGGTTATGTAGAATAGTTTTGTATTATTTGGGATTTATAGTTTCATCAGATGGCATAATGATGGATGAAGAAGAGGTAAAT